>WBMZ01004866.1:0-14079 GCA_013400975.1 Atrichornis clamosus
GGGAAGGGCGGGGGAGGGCAGGGAAGGGCGGGGGAGGGCGGGCGGACGCCACCGCCTCGCTCACCGTGGCGCAGCCCTGCGCCTCCCACGGACGTCATCGGACCGGGCCGTGCCGTCACACGGCGGCGCCAAGGGCGGGGCGAGGCCTGCGCGGAGACGGAGCGGCCGCGGCCCCGCGGGGGATGGTGAGAGCGGCCCGGGCCGCCCCTCGCGCCCCCCGCTGCTCTCCGCACAGCCATGGAGCCGGGCCGCCAGGCGCTGCCGCTGGAGAACGCCTCCATCCTCTCCGAGGGCGCGCTGCAGGACGGGCACCGCCTCTGGATCGGCAACCTCGACCCCAAGATCACCGAGTGAGTGACCGCGCGACACCGCCGGGATCCGCGCCCTGCGGGACCCCCTGGGCGCCGCCCCCGCAGCGGCACCGCCCCGCCTTACCGCATGGACCGTGTTCCTCCGTCAGCACCGAACCCCCCGGGCGGTGCCACATCTCTCCTCCCCGTCCCTGCCCTGCCCAGCACTCACAGCCCCCAGGGCCCAGCGTTAGCCCGAGCACCGCCCGGCCGCCGGTGCCAGCAGCTCTCTGGGCTGCTGGGGGTGTCCAGCACAGGCTGGGGTAGCACCCCCAGCTCCTGCCCCTGCCCCGCAGTGAGAGTGACAGTCCCCTACTCGAGCAGATTTACCACCAGCTCCCGCAGCACTGAGGAGCAGCCCGTGTCTGCTGGGTGCTGCTGCGAGCAGGGAATGGTCTAAAGGGGGTGTGTGGTGAGGGGTGTACCCCTCAGGCACCGCTCAGGCTGGGACCCCAGGGCCTGAAGACATCCCTGTTCCCTGAACTAGGGAAATGAGAGAATATCAGGTTGGAGATTTGCAGGGTGACGGTGGTACAAACAATGGTAAAACAAGGCACAGCCCTGGAAATTGTAACCCAGAGAGTTCGGGGTTTGTGGAGAAATGAGGGTGGGCAGGGGAGATCTCACAGCCAGGGATCTGTATCAAACAAGAGCCTTGTTTTGGTAATTTGGCTGGGTGTGAGTTAAGCGGAGGAGAGTTACTGGGGTAACAGATGGATGGTGATGAGGTGGGAAGTGCTGTGACTGGCTGCTGTGGTGGATAAATGCATAAAATAAACACGTGTGTGAGCATTTTGTATTTTCTCCAGGCTGCAGGTAATTATCTCCTGAGCAAGCGTAACATTTGAACAACTAAATTGTCAAGGGAATATGATGTGCTGTCCAATATTTGGATGGTATGCTGAGAAACCAGTAGGTTGTATAAAAAAGAAAACTAACCAAAACAATTTGGGGTTTACACACTCCTAACTTAATAGCATTTTTGATTAACTATTTGTGTGTATCTGTCATGGAATACTTTCTCTTCCTGGTTCTTTTTGTGTGTGTGCAGGTGCTGGGGTTTTATTCTAAGTGTGGCTCATCGGAACAGAGCAGCTCCCTAATAGCCTCTAAATGGAATCATTAATGCATTGTGATTTCAGCCATTCAGCTTTGGGAGGTTTCTGCATTAATTACCACTTTATCCCACAGCTCTGTTACTCTGGTTTGTCCACATTCACTGACCATGTAAAATTAGATACAGGAATTCTTGAGTGTGTTGTTTGCCGGGTCCTTAAGGAGCTGAGTTGATGGGAGGGGAGGAGTGGTAGGTGTAAGTGCATTGGGTCCTTCACTTCCCAGGGTGATCCTTAGTTGTGTTAAAAGACCCTTTCAGTGTAGGTTGTTCTTTTAATCTTGGTCAGACAAGTAATACCTTTATACGGCAAAATTTACTGTTTTCATCACTGGGCAAAGTGAGTTTGGTGGTTTCTCCAGGGTTCTCAAACTTAGAGTGCTTCCATGCTCCTAAATGTTTAAAGTTTGCCCAGTGATGAGTGACAATGCTTGTTCCTTATTTCAGGCTTTATAATTTTGTGTCTTGCTCTTTTTTTTGCTTTAAAATGGCTCTTCTCTCCTGCAAATGATATTGTATCTCCATTTCCTTGTGAGTAGAAGAAGAGGAAGCTCCTTTTAACACATTGTCAATGTAGAAAAAGTGTGTGTGTGGTCCAGTATCGTGTCAGTAAGTTCTATAAATCATCTTGACCCTTATTCTCTCATGCTAAGGACTTACATCTCTGCTTGTAGCTGCTCCTGTGATTTATCCCTGTTGAGGTTACTGCTCACCTGACTAAATCAAACCCCTGAAAACTAAATGGCTGTTTCTTCATTTGCAGCTTTTATCTGTTTTTTTAAAGAGTTGCCTTTATTATTTCTGTGCTGGATTTGTTTAAGACAGAGTAGGGTTGATTGAGTTGTTGGCAGAGTTAATAAGTGGTTGTGACACTCTCGAGCAGAAGTGAGATCAGAAAGTCTTGAATCAATCCAAGACTTCCATTTAAAAAGCAAACTATAGCTGCAGTCAAGTGCTGGGGAGTTAATAGGTAACGTACACATTGGAGCACAGGCTGCAGGAACAGGCATTTATGAATGTAGGGCTGCCCACAAATTACAGCCTGGGAATTGAGGCTTTTGGGAGGTTGTTGCACATTCTGAGTAACTAGGACTCAGCTGGGAGTGCTGACATGCCCTGTGCACTGGGTTGTGCTGGGTCTTCAGCTGGGCATTCCTCCTTGCTGGCAGCGTTTGTGGGTGGCTTCTTGTATCCAACATCCTTAAAGGATTGTCTGCCTGTGGAAGAAGGTGTTATTAGGAGTCTGCTGAGTGTGTTCTTAGCAGCTGGAAGGAGGTGAGCTGACACCGTGGGACCTCACAGCTGTTTGTGGCACAGGACGGTGTCCCCAGGTGCTCTGGAAGCTGCATGATCCCTGCCATGGGCTCTGCCAAGGCAGTGCACGGGGAGAGCAGCGGGTGGTTGCTTCTAGTTTGGTGTCACTGAGCAAGGAAGACCTAGAATCACCTCACCATCACCATGGCAGTGCCTGGTGCAGCATTTGTCCCCCAGCTGCACAGCAGGGCAGCGGATGTGCTGGGGCTCAGCTGTGTGATCTCATCACCCCTCAGAGCTCCCGTCCCATGGGGCAAAACCACGTGGTTTAGTTATGTCTCAGTGTGGCAGGTGGGGTAGCATTGCCTCCTCTGCCCATTCCTGTTTGTAAAGCCTTCTGAGACTTCTCAACGTTTTGGACAGGCAAAGATTTCATTTTCAGCTCTCTGGTTACACAGACCCATTATCTGGTTTCCCGTAGCCTTTGAATGACCATTCATTTTCCACGGGTATGAAATAGCGGGTGTTCAACTTCCTTGGCTGCTGTGCTGCTTGTTGAGGATCCCATCTTGATGAGTCTCACCTAGAAAACAATGTGTGCACAAGTTGTTGTTACAGACCCCCACTGACTCCCAGTGGGGCAGAATTCCTCGCAATAATAGTTTTTACATGTGGCCCGGTCCCCGCGCGGGATCCTTGGGACAGCATTGTTCAGAGGAAGCCTTGCCTGCGTCTGAATAGCGCTCGGGGTGCCAGGAGGAAGAGAGGAGGAAAAGGAAGTGGGGGAGCTGCTGGTTTGTCTCACATTCACATCAGATGACAGGAAGTGGAAATGGAGGTTGGCCGCGGGATCTGCGCAGCGCGGTGGGGCCGCGGCGGTGCCAACAACTTCCAACCTGTGGATAACCCACGTTGTTGCCATAGTAAAGCTTTTTGCATGTTCTCACTTTTTTTTAAAGGCTTTGGGTTTTCCATGACAGGTCTTCCTTCACTACTGAACTCCTCTTGGCCTGAAGAACTACTCGTAAAGTTCCTGTTAATGCCCTCAATATTTTAACAATAACAAATCATAATCCCTGAAATGTTAATTATACAAGACTTCTGAGCTGTTCCACAGAGAGGAGATGACCTGCAGTTGTAAAATTGCAGGCACAGTTGAAAAAAGAGCATTTGCATTGTCTACAATCTAAAGATTCTAAATAAAATAGATGACATAAGTTACTTCTAGACTGTTAATGAAATTTGTTTTAAAGGAGCAACTACCCACCTCGCTGCTAAGAAAGGATTGTTTGAATGCAGACATTCTCAAAACAGACAACCACGAAGAGTTCCTTTAGGCAAGGCAGCTGCAGGGTTTTTTAGTGCTAAACAGGACTCGGGGAGAATCGTCCTTGCCCTTCCCCTGCCTCTGTAATGGCCAAAAGGGGAACAGCATTCTAGTGGTGAGGACTTTATTTCCATACTGCTGAAATTCAAAGGGCTTTCTGTAGCAGTATGTTTACAGAAGCAAACCTGAGGTGCATTTACATATTTTGGAGGCTCTGGAAGTCCAACATGTGGAGTTTTTTTATACATCACGTCTTCAAAGTCAGTATTTTCACTTGTACATCTGTGTCTGCTTGTTGGAAGTGCAAGGTGTTGAAATTTGGCTACTGTGTAATCAGCTCCTTTTCTTCCCCATGCTCTTTTCTGTTTCCCTTGCTCTCAGAGCAGAGTTTGAGGGCTCATAGGCTTCTTGGAAGACCATGCTCTTCATCTGTAGTCCAAAGGATGTAGGAAGCCTTCCATAATCAATTACAATGTGTGTATTCCCCGGGGGGATAACTTGGCCCTTCTGCACTGCTCGTCTGTACACATGCTGCACCTTCACCTCTTTAAAAGTGCACATCCTGAATGTCCACCGTGACCCATCCTGTGGGATGACTCACATTCCTGGAACTTTCTTGCCTGGCTCCTGAAGCTTAACAAAGGGCTAAAGCCCTTTTCAGACATCCTATCAGGCTTTATTAGGAAAAATGTTGTCTGCCCTTCCCCTTTGGACTGTCCCTGCAGTTGCCTGGTGCACTTGGCTGTCTTGAGCCACTCCTGACAGTTCATGTCTGACATGGGAGGTTTCATCCAGTGCCTGGTGATATCCTGGTAGGCTTTCAGAGCACTGAGGGTTGCCTTAAACACTGAAAATTTGGCTTAGACTGCGTGGCTTGCTAACAAACACTGTGCAGCTGCTTGAGAGATGAGTCCTGACTAAGACACCCTTATTAAACACTTAAATAATTCTCAAATGCCAGGGATGGGGTCAGGAAGTGAAGGAGCAACGGGTGTCACTTTTCTCCTAGGTCAGCCAGTGTTGTTAAACACTTCAATCCCAGGGAACTAAAAAAAGCTGCAGAGAACTCTGAGGATTAGATGTGACCTGTACATCAAATGTGCTCCTTGTTTTAAGTTGCTCAATGCACTAGATACTAAGCAGACAGATTTACTCTGGCTTTCCCCAGTTTTATTGGAAACACACACTCCCCACTGAATGGCAGGAAGATAATTGGCTAAAAAAGTGTTTGACTTTCATGAGCATGTCACTGAAAAGCTGTCTGAGCCAGAAGCACTGGCAGATTTAGTCTGGATGGTACTGAAGGCTGGCTGGTGCTTTCATTTTTGAGGTCTACAGGCAGTTAATTCCTGGTTGCAGTTTGTTCCGTTTATTTTTCTCTCCCTGCATCCCCAGCTTTGCCAGGTGAACGTGGCTGCCTGTCTGTGTGCCCTGGTGTGTCCTTACCCACTGATACTGGTTGGCACAGGGAAGGGCTGGGTTTTTACAGGGAGAGGAAGGGCAGCAGGAGTAGCAGGATCCTGAGGGATGCAGGGTGCTGTGAACTGGGGGCTCAGACTGCTTGTGCTGGGAGAGGAACACAGGGCATGGAGCTTCAGGTGGTCACATCAGGGCCAGGAGGCAGAGACTGGATGGTCATGCTTAAAAGTAGGAGTGATTTAGAGAGGCAGGAGGCAAAGCCCTCCCAAACACCTTGGGACCCATTGCATAATTGTCCAAAAGGCAGCTATTAATAGATCTTGTGCATGCCCTTCAGCAGGCACTGGTGGGAGGGAACTCTGTGCCTTGGGGTTTTGGAAAGTCACTGATAATGCTGCTCAGAGCTATGGATGCTGAAGGGGTGCTGTGCAGGGCACCCACCTCTGCAGGGATTTGGGAGTATGTGTGTGACACAGCTGATTGTGTTACGTTACCAAGTGTGAGCCACGTGTGTTGGGGGTTCCTCTCCATCTCCTCACTTCCAGCGTGATGAAACGTGTCATAAATGTTTTCTCTTCTCTTCAGATACCACCTCCTCAAACTGCTTCAGAAGTTTGGCAAAGTAAAGCAATTTGACTTTCTCTTCCACAAGTCTGGTGCTCTGGAAGGGCAGCCGAGGGGTTACTGTTTTGTGAACTTTGAAACCAAACAGGTAAGTTGCTTTTATCTAGAGTTCTGGTATAAATTACTGACTTCTTTCACTTTTTTTTTTTTAATATTAATTTAAAGCTACAACAGGAAGGGATAAGTTCAGCACCTTGTCTACACAAACCCACAGATTGTAACAGCTCCACTCTGTCCCAGCCACTTTGTGACTGCTCCTGGAAGTAGCAGTAGTGATTTCCTTTCTCTCCTGCTGTCTTTTCCTGAATCCCACCTTTTAATTCTAATGAGAAAGGGCCAGTTCTTTGGTCCACTTTGCAGCTGGTGATAAGGATGTCAGAAGAGCCCTGACACTGTGCAGTAGCTCTGGAAAATTATTCATAGCAAGGTGGAGCAGCATTGCAACATAAATCTTCAACTGCTGTGAGTCAGGTTTTATGGGAGTGTCCCAAAACTGCTGAGCTTAGGACAGGACCAAGCGGATCATGCCCCCACTGCACACAGGCAGGATCTGGACTGAGCAGAGATAGGTGCTAATGAGACACACGTAATCACTGTAATGAGTTGCAGTATTTTCTCCTGTAACATAAACCTCCCTCCAAATGCTGTTCCCGTGGCCTCCATGTTTGGTATTTTCAAAACTGATCATTTTCCTCCCCCAAAACTAGTGAAAGAATAAAACAGCAAGGCTGGTAAGTCTGATTACATGGAGTCTTTCAAAGGTATCCCTGGACTGGGATACAATGGGATGAACTTTCGCTGCTGTCAGTGAGCAGTACTTACAGCAGGCTGATGTACAAAGGGAAAAAGGCTCTCTCCATGTGAGTTGGTTTTGACTAAAGGCTTGGTTTGTTTATGGAACTGTCTTCCTGTGCAGGAAGCAGAGAAGGCGATCCAGTGTCTGAATGGGAAGCTGGCCCTTTCCAAGAAACTGGTGGTGCGGTGGGCACACGCACAGGTCAAGGTAAGCTGGTTGCTGCAAAGAAGAGTTGCTTCTAGTTTGCAAAATTGAAACACTTTAATATTAAAGCCTTCTTGTTAAGGCTGTATTGCCTGGCAAGATAATTTCAGTCTGTTCTAGGAAGTAACTCGGAGGGTTGGTGTTAACAATCCACAGCTTCTCCTGCCTACCCAAACTGTGCTGGATTAGCTGTGAGTGAGGACAGGCCCTTTAACCTGGGGTTCTTTGGGAGGGGGTTTCTGGTCAGAGCAGTGTGAACAGATTACTTCTATAAATGTCCATGTTTTAACTTTTCCCAAACTTAGTGACTAATTGGCTTGCAGTTTGAATCCTTCCCTTTGTGGTTTTTTGCATAGGAGAGGTATGGAAATTCCCAATTACCGGTTACTGTGTTACTTTGTTCCACTTCTGAAAGCACTTATGTGGCAGCAGCTCTAATTAGTTTTGACTTTAAAGTAACATACCCTGCATTTAAGCTAAATATCCTTTTATTCCTTACTCTGTCACATAAACAAGCAAGTTTTTAAGGTTGATTTAGTCTACCTTTTAGAACATCCTTGTTTCAATTTTTAGAAATTCGTGTCTTGTTTCTCTTGCATTTATTTACTATCTGGTATTTAAGAAAGCAGTTCATTTTAAATAACTTTCTTTGCAGTGAAACAGGTTTTGGGGGAGACAGGAGATGCTTGTTGCTATTTTCCTTTGAGTAGTTTTAGTATGTGTTGATTATCCTACAAGCAGCTTTCTGCTCTGCCTTATCAAGTATACTAGTGAGTCTCTTCTAGATGCTTAAAAAACCAAACCAGGTATCTTCATTAAAGGAGACCACCTTGTTTTAATTGTTGACTTCAAGGGCTCTTGTCAGCACATCCAAGCTTGTGCAAATCCAGTCCCCATTTTCTGGAGCTCTGGAGCTACTGGAATGCCACGTGCTTCCGGATGCCTGAGGAATGATCAGGCCACAAAAGGAGTCTGAGCTGGAGGAGTGAGTGTCTGCTCAGCTGCTCCTGGGCCTGGGGAGGAACATGCATAAATAATCACCTCGGTTCACATGGCATTTTCTAATCCCTGAATGGAAAGATTTAACAGCACAAAACTTTGGCTTATTGTAGCAAGCGTTTGTTTTAGACAAGACCAGCACGATCTAAGCAGCTCTGAGATGAGTGGCCAAGGCTCACCAGACGCTGTCGGTTTGAGCAGCTCTGCTGAAAAACAAACCTGACTCTGTGCCAAGCGAAATAAGGAAGCAGAACACTGCAAATAGTTCAGGAGGCCCGTTGCCCACAGAGATGACAGACTCAGAAGCTGCCTTCTCCAGAAAGGAGGTGGTTCCTAACTGGTCTCTTTTTTCCCCCATCTTTTCTCCCAGCTCTGCCCAATTCCGTGCAGTCATGTGCTTGCGTTACCTTCTGGCTCTGCACATAAAGAGCATAGCACACAGTACAGTAGCTTCCTTCAAATTTACCATCTTTGCTTCCTGCCTTATGTAGAGGGGAACCAGAAGTGACAGGATAAGGTTTAAGGATCCACAGTACAATGCACGTAACTGTTCAGTATCCAGTCTGCATTCCATGTTGGTACTAACCAAATATTGTGGTTGGGATTTGTTTCAGTGTTTGGCCACCAGAATCCTTCCTAGCAAAAACTCCACAAAACCTGAGGCGATGTTAATCCAGCCTTAAAGTCTATTTGTGGGAAATGTTTCTTTGTTCCTAATTGCAGCTGACTCAGTCCTTGGTCTCTTGCTTGCAGAGATATGATCATAATAAAAATGAGAAGATCCTTCCGATCAGTCTGGAGCCATCTTCCAGCACGGAGCCGCCCCAGTCTAACCTAAGGTAGGAGATGGGTTGGGTGGGAGGTGACCCAGCTGTGGGACTGGCAGGGAACCCACTCCTTCCATTTCAGTAAGATTTAGAGTTGCTGACATTGTTTGTGTTAAAAATCTAGCATGGCAGAAAAGCTGTTTTTGAAAGGGCAGTGCCTGTGAAGTCACTCACTTGTGTGGGACACTTCAGCTGGAAGTTTATTTTCTAATGTGCAACGCTAACGGGCAGTAGGAAGGAAAAGAGGTGACGAGAGGAATTGGGAATATGTAGCATTCCAGCTCCTTTGGCCAGAATATGCTTTGCACTTCATGTGCATTTCAGTGAGAAGGTTTTTATTGGACTAATGTGTTTCAGCAAAATGCTTATGAGAAGGAGTGCTACTATAGTGGCAGAAGATTAAAACAAAATCACAGGTAGTACTTCACATAAAACTAATTTTTTTTTTCCAGTGTTTTTTTGCCTGTAGGTCTTGCCTGTGGGATGTGGTTAAATTCTCCAACGGCTGCATTTTCCTAAAGCACATAGTGCTGCTTTGCTAATTCAGTTTGGTTGAAAGGGTGTGTGGTTTTCCTCTGTGTTCTGTCAGTGGAACCCTGTAAGGAACCAGGACCAGATTAATGCATTTGCCCAGAGATAAAATTGGAACTTGGAATTCAGAAGTAACAGGCTGGGAAGTAAGGAGCAGAGGGGCTTGAGTCATGCAGATTGTTAACTGAAATTGTGGCACACAGGGGTTGTTCTAGTGAGGATGGATGGTGCAAGAAGCCACAGTGGGAAAGGGAACATTCCTCCCCCTCCATACCCAATGGAGGATAGCGAATAACAAAAGTCCTAGGAATTTGGGGTGTAACCTAGGATAGCTTCTCCCTTTGGGATAAACCCTGCTAATGCTGAAATAATGTTTCTTCCTGACCTAATTAGAGTCTGGGGTTTTCCCATCCTGAGCGGGCTGTAGCTGGGAGGAAGTCTGGCTTTCATTTCTCTGCTGTTCCCAGCAGCCTGCTCTGAGCTGTGCTCTGCTGCACATGCTCAGACCTCCTGAAATGACATCATTTTACATGAAGTAGGAAGCCTTGTCTTGTTCTTGTCTCACTCAGCGTCCTCAAGAAAGCACTGAGTAGGTGCAGGGACCATTATTTTGGGGTGCTGTGGTGTCTCCTGGAGGAGCAAACCCGTGCAGAGGTTGAAATGCAGCAGTGTGGGCTCTGAGCAGTGCATTCCTGCCTCGCTGTGGATGCAGGGCTGCCTGGCCCCTCCTCATGCAATGAGTATTCGCATGTCAGCAGAATCTCTGGATTTCTGTAGTTGGGTTTCATGCTAAGATCAAGCTCAATTCCCCTTCTGTTTTTTCTCTTTCCAGTGTCAGTGCAAAAATAAAGGCCATTGAAGCCAAGCTGAAGATGATGGCAGAAAATCCAGATGCGGAATATCCTGCAGCACCTGTTTATTCTTACTTCAAACCACCAGATAAGAAAAGGACTACTCCTTACTCCAGAGCTGCCTGGAAATCCAGAAGATGATGCTTATGAATGGATGATGATAGCAAGAAACACTGCTTTGTATACCTGGAGTCCTCCAATGCTTTTGTACTTTGTAGAGTGGGAAGGACGATGCCACCTGAGCAGGGCATGGCCTGCACAGCCCTCTGTCACACCTGAGGGTCTGCAGCTCCTGCCAGTGCAGCTCACAGCTGAAGGCTGTTCAGAGAAATAGGTTCCCTTCAAACCCTCTGATGAACACACAGGCAGCCTCTCCTTAGTGTGCATTCATTAGCCAGATTAGAGACAGTAACCAGCATTCGGAGTAAAGCACATCCGAAAATACTCCATTTAACTGATTACTTTTTAAAGTATTTTTGAACAAAATGTATTCCAATTCATGTTTTAATGGAAGGGGAAGCACTTGGTTTTGATTAACATGATGTAGTTACCACGGAAAAACTTTTTCATCTCAATAAAACTCATTTTAAATAGATTTTGCAACACCTTTAGTAACTGTGCATGCAATATTTTATATGCACCAAAGCCAATTGATTTTGCATTTTGATTTGCAGACTTCACAATGTTACTTTATGACGTGATAACCTTAAGCTAATGACACAGCACAGGTATTTTCAGTGTTACTTAGGCTGTAGGTGTGTGCCTCCATGTAGGAATTAGTGTATATACACACCTTTGAGGTCTGTGCTGTGCCCTCAGCTTTGGTGTTTGTGTTCAGTGATCCCCATCAGTGGCAGCTCTAATGAGCCAGATGTGACAGTGTGAGAGTAACTGCAGCCCCTGAGACATCTGCCAAGCCCATGAGCTCAGTGCTTGCCCCTTGTCCTGCCCAGCTTTGGTTTCCACTGGCTGGTGGAGGTGGTCAGCTGCCTCTTGGTGTGAGGTGGCACTGGTGTTTGTGGTGAACTGGTTCTGCTATGAGCTGGGATTGTCCCAGGGGCGGAATCCACAGGTCTGATGGAAGGCATTGGTCTGAACCATCTGATCTGCAGCACGTTTGTCTGCAAAATAGAAATCTGAGAAAAAAACCTTTTCTGGCAGCGTTTTGTCCTTTGTGCACACAGTGCTGTGACTGCATGTGCCAGGGGATGTCAGAGAGCACACGTGCTCAGGTCCAGGTGGCACTAGTCTGATTTTCAGATGTCTGCTCTCCCCAGCCCTGTCAGGCCTCATCGGTCTCTCTTGAGTTGCTCCCCCAAGCTGGTTAATGGTGGTCTCAAACAGGAGGAGGAAAATAATTTGGAAGCAGCAGCAGTTTGTGCACGCAGGAGTGGCTCAGTGGCACAGCCCAGGGAGGTTTGTATTCCTGCAGCAGAGCACACCTCCCTCCAGGCAGAGCAGGCTTCCTGCTGCCGAACCGAGCACCTGGAACGGAGCCGTGCCTGTCTGTGGTGGAGGATTGTTAAAAGCCCGAATTGTTCAAAAGTAGGTCTCACGCTGTTAATGTTTGTTTCCTAGTTTTTGGGTACCTGAGTAGAGGGAAAAGTAGTATCCTTGGGAGTTTGTACGCCTCTGAGTGTCAGTGATACCCATTTACATTCCTCTGAACAGCCTGTGTTTGTTCCTGCGTGGTCTAACGTTTGTAGCTTTCCGGTCTGTATCCGCGTTGTTTAGAACAGCTCTCCACTCTGTTTCCATTAGGAGTTTAGAAGATACCTGGTTTCAAATGGGGGTGTGGCTGCGCTCCCATCAGAAATATACTTTCATATTTATTTGTATTTAAATACAATTTGTTGAAATTCTTACAGCTCTAAATAAACATTTAAAATGCATGTTTTCCTCCAGGAAAGCGAGGGTGGCAAGCAGGAAGTGAGTGAGGGTGGTAAATGCTTGGCATCAACCGAAGTCCACTGACAGAATCCGGGTACAATAGCATCAGTCTTTTTTTTTTTAAATTATTTTTTTGCACTGCCACGGTCGCTAACAGAAGTGCCTTGTCTGTCGCTGGGCCAGGCTCAGACCTGGGGGAGCTTTATTGCAGGTCGGTGTTTGTGTTGGTCATTCCTGCTGCCGCCGGCCTGGCAGGCGCTGGTGCTGCCTGCGCTTCCCGGGAACGCTGCGGCTTCCCGACAGCCCCGCGCCAGCACCGACAGCGCAGCAAACCCGGAGGGTTCCTAACCTGGAGCTGGGAGGAGGGAAATGCTCAGAAACATTTTTTCATGAGCATCAACTCTGGGACTTTGCCTAAGACCATCATAAGAGAGGTTTGAAGAGCACCCGGGAGCGCGGCATCGCTGTGGTCGGTGCTGGAGCCGTAAGTAGGGAGGTTGGCAGCTGATGGTGGGAAGGAGAGTGAGGCCTGGTGCCTGGCTCCCTTGAAGAGGAATTGGGCTGTTTCTTGTCTCCAGCATACAGTCCTGTCTTCTGAGGGGTTTGCTTGCTTCCCCTGTCATTCCAGCAAATCCATGGGAACAAGGTGGATTACTGAGGGCAATGTTCATCATGTCCACAGTCTGGGTTTTTCCTTGGTATTTGAACCATTCTGCCTCTGGTGACAGTCCCTCACTCGGGACAGGCATGGAATCTTCATTCTGGGAACATGGAACATTCTCAACCCCAAATTTTGGGATTCTGGCCGAGCTGCTGGTTGACACGCTGCTGCTTCACTGCTGCCTGGTATGAGCTCCAGCGCTGGTGGTGGGAGCCCACGGCGGTAAGAGCAGGGATGAACTCAGTGCTGATAGCCAGTAGCTCCACTGCTTTACATTCCCCAGTCACTGCCTGGGCCCTGTTCCTGGTGCAAAATGTACGTTGGAGATCTGTCTGCTCTCAGCAGGCAGTGAGGGCAGGAGACCCCCTGCCTTCAGAGCCAAGACTTGATCCCAAGGAGAAAAGCAGAAGCTGGGCTGGAGTCACCCTGTTCCTAAGCCTGTTCTGACTCTGTAGGTTCCAGAGTCTGGTCTGTAACTACAAGAGCAGTGCAAGCGTCTGTGTGGCTGCGTGGTGCTGGGCTGTGGTGCTGAGCCATGGCTGTCACAGCCCAGCATCACTCTGGGGATACAAACAAACCCCACACGGCCCTGCCTGGACCGGTGCTGCGTAGGGGCACAGACAGCTTTCCTGGCCGTGTCCGTGAAAACTCCTACGCGTTTCTTCTGAAGCAGCCAGAGCCAATTCAGACCCTGCCAGTGAGAACGAAGGGTTTAAATTGTCCTTTCTCAGCATCTCGCCTCTGCACTTGTCCATGTCCCCCCGCCCTCAGCCTCTGTGGAGCTGGGGATGGAGGGGAGGACAAGCTGGCAGGCCCTGGGCTCTATTTCCTGGGGGTTTCTCGGGCTTTCCTGCAACGTCGATGTTTAAACCTAATGCCTTGTATTTATTCTAAAATGGCTTTCATCTGATTTCCCTCTCGGTTAACAATTTAGCTGTCACAATCAATAACGGCGACGATCCATCCCCGGCCGCCATCAGCTCACGTTACCGTCCTGCAATTACCCGGCGGTGGCACCGCTGCCGGGGCTTTGCTGGGGAATTATCAGGTTACTAATGAAGCCCGGGCAGCGGCGGGCGGCCAGACGCCGCGGCGGTGGGCGCGATCTCCGTTGCCGCGATCGGAGGGGGGCTGCGGGGCTGGCCCGGACCGTGCGCCCCGTCGGGGCGGGCAGCGGCGGGGGAGGACCGGGACGAGCGGACCGGGCTTTTCCCCCCCTCCCCGCCGCGCCC
>WBMZ01004869.1:0-14172 GCA_013400975.1 Atrichornis clamosus
AAACACAAACCCACCACAATATAACAGAATTCTGCTTTTAAAAATTATTCTATTTTTTATATATTCTGGTAAGGTATTTGCTTCTATCACTGGACCAAAGATGGATTGCTAACTAGTATCTTTACTTCCAAACTGCGGCGACTGGGGCACGGACTTCACGGGGTACACACAAAGCCAATTTTATTTCTGACATACAGGGTTTATATACTCTTACAAACATGAGGGCTTTCACAATCCCCTTTGTCCTCATGTAGGTAAAACATGTGCAAACTCGCAGACTCACAGGCCTGATCTAATCAACACAGTGAATCTCGGTGCTTAGACAAGCCTCCATCTTATCTTATTTCCCTGGAGAGGGTGTCTGTCAGCTTCTTCCAGGGTTTAATTTTTACCGGGGCTAGGAGATCACTGCTGCTGTCNAACTCCTAGGACTGATCTAATCAACACAGTTAATCTCAGTGCTTAGCCCAAGTCTCCATCTTATCTTATTTCCTTGGAGGAGGTGTGTGTCAGCTTCTTCCAGGGTTTAATTTTTACCAGGGCTAGGAGATCACTGCTGCTATCTGCATTCTGAACCCCCACACCAAACCACATGCTGAACTTCATTCATGTGGAAATACCCAGGAAATGGAATTAGCACAGAGTTTTGTGAGCATTGGTACTAAAGAAATTTCCTACAGATTTGTACCTTTTGAGTAAACTCTGGTGTGTAGGAAGGAATAAAGTTATGGGAGATTGTCTTTGAGCTGAGACTTTACAAACATGTCTCTCTTCACACATCTTTAGTACTTATAAATATTTTATACCCTCACACTGCACTCTTTTCCTGTGTAAATGCTCCGTCAGGATCTCTCCACCCTACATGTCCACTTTTGTTAAATTTGCAAAAAAAATTGTTGGGACTTTTGTCTCACTGCCAAATAAGGCTTAAATTGGAAAAAGATCTAAAAACTATTAACAGAGGTTAAGGAGGGGTGTTTTTCATTACCCTGTGCCAAAGGCCATGTCAGCAGAATGAGTGAGTGTGCTGTGTACCATTTTAATTTAGCAGTGTTTACATCCCTTGATATCACTGCTCCCGCAGAGTGCAGGATAATGAAGAATTAGTGATCCAATTCTATTGTTTATCAATACTAACTTGATAATAGTCTGAAAGCTATACAAAGATATTTGAGGAAATAAAAATATATTTGTGTAAATTATATTATTCAATCAGCTATTATATTATATCACCAGCTATTTTCCTGGTAGTGTTTATTTCTTCAGCATCTACTACATTGTTATTAATTTTCTATCTGACTCAGAATTCCTTGGGGGAAAAAATTAAATTATTCTCATTCCTCAATATATCTTTATCTTAGATGATATCTGGAAATGTATTAAAATAATATAGAACTTGTTAAAATGGGTAGAGACTTAATTTAAAATACATATACAGCTGTCTTTGTAAGGGAATGCCTGCAGTAATAATTTGTTCAACATCCTCTTCAGCCTAGACATCCTCATCATCCTCTTTTGGTTTATTTATTTTGTTTTCAAGCCAGGGCAGCCTGTTCATGTATACAAGCAGCCCAAAGAGTTCCCCCAATAACAAAATACTTGCAGTAGCATATTTGCAAAATACCTGATGTCATGAATAGGAAACTTGTGACATTAAAGATCAGTTAAATAAGGCCAGTTTTTGCTTCACCACATAATTGCCAGCAGACCAGTTTTTATGTTTTTCATGCATTTCAGACTTTGCATCTTGGGATCAGTGACCCGCATAAAGGTGTTTCTCATCATCCCAAATCATTGCTAATTTTCCATGTAGTTTGAATGATTCTTCTTCTGTGCAACAGCTTAAAAGGCAGAATGTTTTGAATGGATGAAACAGAAGCATAGCAATTCCCCATGTTACTCTGATGCACATCATAACACTGAGAAAAGAGTAAAAGTTTGCGAATGATGGGTGGTCAGGATTATCAGAAGATTTAAAAGTGGCTGGAACTGCAGGAGATTTCTACCTGTAAATAGATGTCAGGTGTAAAGTCATGTGTCAGTAAACAAGAGCTGTACTCCATGGAGCAGAGGACAGACACAGCATGGCGACAGCACAGCAGTGCTGACCTACTTGGGCAAGCTGTGCAGTAACTGGCACGCAGCTCTGGCTCCATTTTAGCAAAACAGTGTGTGACCTCCCAAACTGGAATGCAATTTGAAACATTAAATGACCAGACATATCTTTTGGCAATGTAGTTATTAACTTTCGACTTTATCTCCAGCCTACACAGCCACCTCTTACATCACAGTGATGCAATGCCTACTAATTGAAAGTCAGTTCTCTGCCAGCCAAAGACATTGGCTGCAAAAAGCAGACACCAATGTGTGCAGAGGGGAGATATTTTCATTATTTCTTCCTCTGAGTCCCTTAGTCTACCTGCCATCTCTCTTTGATACTCTTTCTCTTTCTCTCCCACCTGCCCACACAGAAAAAAAAACCCTTAAAGAGCAGCCTCATTGTGAAGGAAAAGAAAAAAGTGGAATGATATATTCTGTCCATAAGGAATGGTCTTGCTATGAGAAACTAGTCAAAATTTATTCCTTGGGATGTTTCTTGGCAAAATAAACTGGTGAACACGTGTCAGAACAATGCTAATCATTTTTTGAAGGGAAAGGTAACAACAGTCTTAATGAAATCTTGAACAAGTTTGAATGAAACTTCATTTGCTTTTCAGTGCAGGTTTACTTAGATGCTGTTTATATTCATAAGATATGCAGGATTTAGAATTAACATTTCACAAGTTTGCCGGATGCTCTGTCAGCTTTTAATATTTTTGGTTAGTGCTTTTTAAAAATCTGGTTCACTCATTCACTATTATTCCTGATATATTTATCTAAGGCACATTTTTGTACCAGCTATAAACATTCTAACAGAGAAAGACTGTTGACCTGGAGATTTTCTGGATCTTAAGCATTTAGAAATCTATTTCATAAGTAGAATTAAATTTTTCTGAGTGTCAGAGAGGCCAAGGTAGCATGTTTCTCATTTGAATTGCTGCAGGTTTTGCACGTAGCAGGATCCTGAATGCAGCAGCTTCTCACTGCTCACGTTGGGAAAAGCACCCAAAAGACTTTAATGCCAAAATCTGGAGGGAACTGCCTGACTGAATAGAGGTAGGAGAAACCAAAGCAATTAGAACATAGCTGGAAGGACTAGTAAGATATAGCTGGAAGAAAGTGAAAATCACTGCTATTGGGAAGTGACTTCTATCAGGACTATCCCAAATTTTGCTGCTACCCTGTAGTCATACAGCTCACTCACATAAAAATTCGTTAATTCAATGGAAAGATTACTATTCATTTCAGTGGGTTTTGGCCCAAAGGGTAGTTGTCTTTCTCAGTTTCCTATATGCTCTCGCACTTGGATGTATGGAAACATCCAAGTTGCAGCAGTTTCTTGCTGCAAATCAGTTGGCTGCTCAACCAACATGTTAATATAGAAAATTTGTCCAAACCCAGAAAACTGAAATGGCTTATTGTACCAAATGCAACAAATAGTGATATCCAAAGCTGCTTTATAGTTTCAGCACACACAAACCTGATATCTGTCATCTAAGCTATGGAGAGCTCCAGAACTTCTTCCCCATCTCAGTTGTGTGGTTTTGGCTTATCTTTGTGTTTCAGAGCATGGGTGAGGCTTGTGAGTATTTTATGTTTTGCCACTTTATCATAACTATATTTTACCTCTTTACTTTCTTTAGGCTTGTTGCAGAACACCTGGTGATGAAGTTCAGCAAGTGAAATGTTAATGTCCAAGGGAGGCTGCCTGCCTTGCATGCTGATGTCAATGAAGCTGTGAATTGTGTGTTATTAGCCTTATTTGCTTCTCGTATGCTTACTCTCATTTTCCCCTCAGAAGCTGCAACTCCATTTTCATCTTCATTTGTATGTCCAAAATGCAGCAAGCTTAATTACCAATTATAACCTTACTCATTTAAAGGCTAAATCAACTGGAAACAATGCTAAAAGTGTCTCCCCTGAGAAGAACAGAAGATTTTGTGTTAATTTCCTTCACATGTCTTGATTAGTATAAAACATTGTGTAAGTTACAGGTTAATCTCCCCAAATGATGTTAATTTTAAATCGAGATGACACATGCATACGCATGGGATGACAGTCTGAGCAATTTGTCTTGTCCTCCTCATTCAACTCTGACCTGCTGTGGAAAATTATCTCTCCCTGGGAAACTGTCAATGAAACAACAGAACACCCAGGTCTGCCAGCAGCTTTTTGTTTATGGCCACCTTTTTCTGGTTTATTTCTTAACTGCCTGACTTGTGCTACGTCCTCGAGTTTGGAAGTCCCTTGTGAGATTCTTCTAAATGCAATTTCTTCCATCTTAGGAAATGAGAGCTCCTTAAACTTCCAGGTAGGTTTCATGGGACCCATAAAGGCATAATAGCTGTTTGGCTTGATATACTTGTGATTGCCACATAACATCCCTCCAATCAATACCACAAAACTCTCAGACACTCTTTATCTCCTGAATGAATTTACAGCTCCTAGTGACAATCTCCATTTCTGCAATAAAGGCCAGAGCAACTAGAAGAAAAGAATACTATATTGGAAAGCTGCCATTATTATTTATGGAATATTTGCATGCTATAATTTATAAGCTATTTGGAGTGTGCCACCCTCTGTTTATGGGAGATGCAAGACATTTTCCAGCTGTTCTTTTTTCTTGCAAATCAAGAAGTATAAGGTATTGACATATATAACAAAAATAGCAGAAAATAAAACAAGTGTTTGGAAATGGTGATGAACCCAGTGCATTTGCATTGCCTGGAGCTCAAACCTGAGCAGTACCTAAGACTGAGGTGGTTGTTGTGTGCCCCACATGTGTGGCAACCCATGTTCATCATACTGAGCCACCTGTACCCCTCCCTTGTCTTCTTTTGAGAACAAAAGGTCCCAACCCTGCTTCTATGCTGGAAAAAAATTACACAAAGCATTCAGAGCTCCCTCGTCTTGTATGGTTCATAAAGGTTTTAGCCTCTGACTTAGCAGAACAGTCCCCTTTCATACTATTACGCAGATAAGACTCCACAACTCAGAAAGTTGTAAAGTAGGTGTGTTTAATCAACGTTGAGACACACAGGGATCGCTCCTCAAAGTGTGTGCACCGTTAGCAGTTTTCCTCTCTTTATTTATCCTCTAAAATATTACATATGTATTAGATTTCCCAATACACCTATACATATTCATTACCTATCCCGCTTTGTATTATAATGAGCTAATCAATCATTTCCATACAGCTGTGCCTGTGCATTGCCTCCTGGTGGTGGTCTTCAGGTGGTCTTAGGATGAAGTAACGAGTCTTCCTCAGAGTTAAACTTTTCACCTTCATTCCTCACGCATGCACCCTGGTGCCTCGGTCTTGTTCCAATCCTCAGAGTCAGTTTTGTTCGGTTTGAAGTCCAGAAAACAGGAAGCAGGTCACGCTCGTTTTCTTTTTATCAATAGCTGTTCCTCCCCAGAATGCGCACCTGTTCCTCCCAGGAATGTTTGGCAAGCGTTTATACATTATTTTGCAAGCATTTCTTAACCATCCTAAGTTATATAAGATTTTAACTATATATGTCCCTATATTGATATATGCCCTAGGAATGACTAAACACAGCCTCATAATAAAATTAATGTGTTACTCTGCATTTAACATTCGCTCTGGTTTGTCCCTCTTTGAATTTATGACCTGTGTTTTATGGACCACCTGTCTGGCTGTGACACAGTAGTTTTGCCATTATTCCAGGCAGAACTGGGGTTTTGCCCTGTATGTCCTTTTTCCTATTAATTATACCGTCCTTTCTCTAAATGTATGAAGGTAAGCTTTTGTTCAGTTCAGCCAGCTGTAGGAAGGCCTGAAGGGATATGATTGCTCTTTTTTAGTACACTGAACAGATGAATGTGATGGAAAAAGCTCAAACACTGAAGAATGGTGGTTATATAGAAAGAAATGTATATAAACTGGCACAGTACATTTCATCCTGAAACATAGTATAATGTTCTAATAATCAGGAAAAATAAGGTTCTTGAAGCAATGTGATGAGAAACCCAGATGGCTTTCATATGGAAGTTTCTCAGGTTTATGGAAGAAATTATATTAATATCTGTGAGAGCAGCGTGTTGGATGCGGTGACTGAAATTTTCCATTCTTGTCTAATTTCTGAGGTCCTTTGTTCTTAACATCATCATGGAAGGACATTGACCTGTTGGAGCAAGTCTAAAAGAGTGTCACCAGGGTGATCAGAGGGATGGAGCACCTCTCCTGAGGAAAGGCTGAGAGAATTGGGATTGTTCAGCCTGGAAACCAGAAGGCTTTGGAGTGACCTAATTGTGACCTTCCAGCACCTGAAGGGAGCCCACAGGAAAGATGGGGAAGGGGTATTGACAAGGGGTTGGAGGGAAAGGAAAAGGGGGAATAGCTTCCAATTGACACCGAGTAGGTTTTGGGGACATATTAAGAATAAATTCTTCCCTGTGAGGGTGGTGAGACCCTGGCATAGGTTTCCCAGAGAAGCTGTGGCTGCCCCATCCCTGGAAGTGTTTCAGGTCAAGTTGAATGGAGCTCTGAGAAACCTGGTTCCCCCCATGGCATGGGGTTGGAACTGGATGATTTTTAAGGTCCCTTCCAGCCCAGGCCATTCTATGATTCCATGATCATGTTGTGCACATATAAAACACATAAACGGAGAGGAAGTTACAGTGCAGGCAATATATATTTCCCTTTCACCAGTTTTATTTTTTCACATTTCAGTCTCACTCTTTTCACACCACCTGACATTTTTGTTTAATTCCCAATTCCTGGGATGTATATGACATTGTTTTTTCTTTTAGCTAATGGGCAGGCTCACAAATCCCTATTAAGGGCATGAGTGCACTGCACTGGTTGAAAAACAGGCAGACAAGAAGAAAGATTTGGAGCTTTTGAAGGTACCTAGATGGGGACTGTTCCTGAAGGTCTTCATAGTGACTTTAAATATTGGTTTTGAGGGAATTTCCTCTCTGGCAGTTACGAAGGGAGCTTACTCTTGGGAAAAGCTGGTCCTTTTGTTAGCATTATGGAAGAAATTCAGTTCTTACATTACGCTGGGAGTGGTGGTGTGGTCCATTAGTCATCTTCTGGTCTTCTATTTTTTAGCTTGTACCCATGTCATGAAAGTTCAGGACACAATGTTTAAATACGCTTTGAAATAACACATTACAGGGCTTTTGCAGCAACACCAGCATTGCTGTCACCCATGCCTCACTCTGCATGTATCATCTGAATGCCTGGTGATTTCTACAAGGTTTCTGCTTCACAGTGCTCAGCACCATGTGAAAGGATTACATTCTGAGAGCACAGCAGGTGTGTCTCTAATTTTAGCTGCTCTACTTATAGTGTTTTCCTGTAAGCATAACACTGCAACTGTCACTCACACTGTCTTTCTCCAATTCTGCATGGCACCAGGCTGGGGACATAATAAACATCCTTTTATGATTATGGCCTTCTTGAAGAAATGAAAATGATAAACAGCATCACATGTAATTAAACCAGAGAGGCTCATTATGAAGGAAATCTAAAGTAAATTATTACAGCATCAGGAAATTCTGAGTCAAATTTTAATATAGCAATACATTTTATTTATTAATTTCTGCTTTACAGTGATAAATTTACATCAAATTGTCTGCATAATATAGTGAATAAAAATAAGAGCATGGGAGAAGTGATTATTGCATTTCAAAATTGGTCATTATCTTCCTCTTAACTGCCCACTTAATTGGTAGAGTAAGTTACAAGAACAGATAGACCAATGCAGTAATTGATTTTATTCTGAAGCTGATGAAGTGCAGACTGTGGTAAATAGTTTTGGGGCAAGGAACTGCAGCAAGAGACAAGAATCTCCAAATCTTTTTATGTACAGCAAACATTAGCAGTGATGTGGTTGGTGAAACCCATTTGCTAAATAAATTATTGTGGACCCCTGGAAGCAGCTTTGTTGTTGTACTTTAGTTCTGCATCAGACACAGGTGATGGAGGGAAAGTCAGCAGAAAACAGCAGAGCTCAAAACAGGAAATCTGTGCATAGACCATGTTCTTGCCCTCTGAGGATCCTTCACAACACCTCAGCAGTGTGAAAAAAAAATCAGTAAAACTGAAAATCAGGTCTGTTTTTTCAACTCATATTTGCTGCTTAAGGAGAGTGACAGTCTATTGGTTTAGACTAAGGTGACATTTTGAAGACTTTCTTCACATCAGGGGTGCAGAAATATAATCTGCTGGTTTAGATAAAAGCTTAGATTTTGGAGCACCACTTAATAAGAGAGAATTAAGATTGCAGCTAATTTTACTGCAGCTAAATTAAAGAAAATGCGAGGCTCTGTCTTTTAAAACACACTCACTCCATTTTTTACCCTGTAGTGGTGACATAACATTTACATTTCCACAGATAATAAACTAGATCTTCCAGCAGACCAGCCCCACAGGACACTCATTCCCAAATCTAAAGTATTATTTTTCTTTTCATCTGCTCCATATGGAGGTTGAGGTAAGCTATTCTTAATGTCTTACAAGGATCACCTTTTCTTGAAAGCAGATGCACTTTTCATTTTGCTCTTTAAACGCAAAAGATCTTATTACTGCCTTTGCTGCAGTTGCCATTACTGCTTTTAATTGGTAATTCACTAGTTTTGGAGACGAGGTTTTAGAGCCCATAAAACTGCAGGAAGCTCACTCTTAGTCTAAATGGACCTTCTGAGGATATGGGAAGACTCAAAAACGTTACTCACATCTCACAAAAGGCCATGGAAAGCAGTGTCTATTACTTTTAAGCAGCTTCACAGTCAAATGCTCCTTCCCATAACTATGTTTATTTCCTATTAGTCCTTAAATACATTTCAGGTAGGAAATTAAATAAATGCCAAGGAAACACACAGCTTTTTTTCTGCCAGGGATCTCTCCCAGAGCAGTTCCTTTGCCCTCATCTTCCTAAAGTGTTCGTGCAACTGCCTTTGTCTTTGCAAAGGATTAACATAAAAATCCGTATTAAGGACCAAGAGATCTGTCTTTCAGTTTTGGAAATGGGATCAGTAGTATGCAGTTACAATGTCCTCACACTTCAGAGGTCTCTCCAAGGGCTCAGCCCATGGCTCTTCCATGGTGGTGCCTCTCATTGGAATACCCACCTGGCAGTACCCAAGGTGCTGCACCATGACATGGAGAGGCACTTTTTACAAGCACCTGGAGTGACAGGACAAGGGGCAGTAGCTTCAAACTGAAAAAGAGTAAGTTGAGATATCAAGAAGAAATTCTTTACTGTGATGGTGGTGAGGCACTGGCACAGGTTGCCCAGAGAAGCTGTGGATTCCCCATCCCTGGAAGTGCTCAAGGCCAGGTTGGATGAGGCTCTGAGCAACCTGGGATAGTGGAAGGTGTCCCTGCCCATGGCAGGGATGTAGTAACCAGCTGATATTAATGTCCCTTCCAACCCAGGCCGTTCATTCAGTGATCCTGTGTGTCAAAGGGAAGGCTCCACTGTCCAATGTGGAGCAGCAAACAGCCAGTGAGTGCTGTGGGTCAGCCACAGCATGTCTAGAAGCAGCTCAGGCAATGCCATCTGGGAGTCTGGGTGTGAAAAAAGGCCAGGCTTACTGGCTGGGGAAGTTCTGGGAATTGACACACTGGGAGAGAAAGGTTGGCTGCTGTTAGCACGGACTCCATAGAGTGTGATCATGGGATACACAAGCTCTTACATGCTGGAGTCTTTCCCTGTGCTATAAAACACCTCTGAGACCTCACAGCCTTTTCTGGGCTGCCATAGCCTGCCCGCAGACCTAAAGCAATCCAGGGAGAGCTCATGGCTTTTCCTGCTGTCTCTTCCCAGGGCATCTTGCATTCCCCTGATGTATAGGCCCTTTGACAAGCTTGGACCTGACCCGTGTGGTCTGGGTTATAAATGAACATGTGAAAAAAAGGATCATAGAATCACAGAATATGCTGAGTGGGAAGGGACCCTCAAGGATCATCAAGTCCAACTCCTGGCCCTGCACAAGACACCCCAACAATCATACCATGTGCCTGAGAGCATTGTCCAAACATTTCTTGAGCTCTGTCAGCCTTGGTGCTGTGACCACTGCCCTGAGGAGCCTGTTCCAGTGCCCAAACACCTTCTGAGTGAAGAACCTTTTCCTCATAGCCAACCTAAACCTCCCCTGACACAACTTCAGGCCATTCCCTCGGGCCCTGTCACTCATCACAGAGAGCAGAGATCAGTGCCTGCCCCTCCTCTTCCCCTCATGAGGAAGTTGCAGACCCCAATGAGGGCTCCTCTCAGTCTCCTCCAGGCTGAACACACCAAGAGACCTCTGCTGCTCCTGTTATGGATCTAGGTATATAGCCTGAGCGAGGGTCCAGTAAGTTCTGCAGTTCCCAGGGGAAGTCTCTGATGTTTTTTGGCACCTCTGTGAAATCAGGGAGCAGCACCTGCAGGTGAAAAAGAGGACTGTGTCTGACTGGGAACCTGAAAATTCTAAATATAAGGAAAAGTGAGGAGAAGGGTTTCAGTGACTTTTCTAGCTGTTCTATGCTTCATTTCCATGCCTCTGTGACCTCTGTTAGATATTGCTTTCTCTTTTGTACTCAGGCTGGCTTCCAACCTGTGCCAGCCTTTTCAATGCCTTTTTTTTCTCCCACAGAAAGTCACTACAAATAAAAGAAATATATAGAACTATGGTTAAAACCCCAGGCAATTCAGAAAGGAAATTAACTACTTCCCTTTCTCCACACTACCTTGTTTTCTGAAACAAAAGGTTTCAGTGACTGTACTGCAGCATAATAGCTTGGTAAAAACACTGTTGCTAGTAACTGGCCACAGGATTTGTACTGATTTTGCACAACCTCAGGATGAAGAGTTGTCAGATTTGTTTTGTTTAAACTTGTCTTGGCCTGCTTGGAGTGCAGTCTATACGTGTTTTAGATGTAGAAGCAATCTTTCCAATGGCCAGGTGGCTATGCCCATGCTTTGAGTCCTTGCTTGTCTTTGTATGGTATGACTGGAATTTTACTTAGAAAATTGAATCATAGAATTATAGAATATCCAGAGTTGGAAGGGATCCATCAGGATCATCGAGTGCAACTCCTGGCCCTGTGCAGGACACCCCAAGAATCCCACCATGTACCTGAGAGCATATTCCAGAGCTCAAACTTACTTGCATTTACAACATCAACTATATGGATTTAATTTTAAGTAACCGCTTGCTGGCTCTTTTCATAAGATCAAGGACTTTTGAATATAGCAGAGTCATTGACTTGTATCCTTTGATTTCAGTGACTTCATACTCATGCCATAATATTTGTTTAGATTCATTTTCAAAGAAGACTAATAATGAGGGGAGGATGTTTTGTTAGGAAGTCTGAAAGTACATTTCAACAAGGATGCTAAAGAAAAGAATATTCTTTGAAGTGCAGCTGAATGCCCCAATTACTATAATTTTTGTAATTACTTTTTTTTCTGTTTTGGAATTGAAGCGCATTAATTGCAATTTCTCCTCACTGGAACAGTGGGAAGAGAAAAATTTCATACTGAGGATAAACTCTCTTCACACAGCCGCAGAACGATCCCATAACCTGAAAGTCTGAGGGCAGGATTTCACTCCGACATTGGAAGTACCTCTAGAAGTGTTTGCAATATTATGCCTGTGCAGAAATGAAAGTAACTTTTGAGAACATTTAGGTCTTAGTGCCTTCTGCAGGACTGTAGAAGTGGTCCTTATCTCCTACAAGGATAATGAGCCCTATTTATCTGATGAGTTCAACAGCAGCAGGCCTAGGCCCACAGTCCCTTGGCAGAGAGAGATGCTGAATTGAGTTCTGTAGTTATGTCAAATAGCCTCGTTTGATTCCAGTGGGGATAATTTTTCATTCAAGCAAAGATCTTGGCTCGAATGCAAATGTTCCTTCATAGGCATTTGATGAGTGAAAGCACAATGATCATACACAGACTTAGTTTGTTTATCACCTAGCAGAGGATACACGGATCTGTTCTGACTTGTTCTCATGCAAGGATGTCACCATCACAAAAATGTTGCAAGTGCAAGCAGAGCTTGACCCAAACTATCCACAGAATTATTCTGTACCATGCAGTACATTTGGAGCACTGCCCCTCTTGGGGTTGAACATTGCTTACTTGCTGTAGACATAACTAAATCACATTTTGGCCATTCAGGTGCATTATTTCTTCACTGTGGGTTACCTTGCAGTGGATTTCCGTTAATCGTAATTAGTCTGGAGAGAAATGCAAGGCCTCTGTAAAAAGGATTAACTATTGTATCCCTGAGAGCAAAAGCAAAGTGTATTTTCTCCAGTATCAGCTCTCATAAGAGGGGATATATTACAGCATCCAGGAATGGGATAAAGTTATGTGCTAAGGGAGAACCTCTCTATGCCCAATTTGCTTAAAAAGAAATGAAAAATCTCTTTTTTTAGATCCATTCCAAATCTCCTGTTAAAGAAGGCACTATTGCCAAGAATATGTTTGTCAAGAGTTACAAAGAGAAGGAATGCATTAGACTGGGACAGCTTATGAGTCTTGAATTTTGGCCATTTTTTCCCCTAGCCATGTCAGTTCATCTAATAAAACCTGGTTTCTTCTTTGTGTCATTATCATTATTATTATTATTATTATTATTATGGCTTCAAGCAAACGAAAAGCTAGAAACATAAAAGTGTATCTGATTGTACATCCCATAATAGTGCAATATGTAACTTTGAGGGTACCTGGTCTCTCCCAGAAAAATCACAGTCCAGAGCTGGAATCTTAGGCTTCCTCTGGATGCATGAGAAGAATTAAACACCCAAGACGATAATGATGTGTGTAGAGCAGGAAAAAAAGACAGAAAACTCTGAAAAAAAATCAAGTCTGCAATTTTTTCTGTGTTTCACAAGTTTTATTCTTCCTCCTCAAGCTCTCTCCAAGGTCTCTACTTGCCGCTTCGCATCGTTGTTCTGGCCGGATCAGAGCGAGGGGGGGACGAGCTCACGGTGCTCTGCAACCTTCCAGGGAGTGTCACTGGCAGAGCCACTCTCTGAGGGGTTCGCTGACCCCTGCACACACACCGATCACCCCTGGCTGGATGAGTGCCAGCATGCACGCACACACTCCAGATTCCAGCAGGTGTAGAAAAAGGATGGAGGTAAAGAAACAGGGAGGGGTTCTCTGCTTGGAGTTCCGAGATGTAATGGGGGTCCATACCCGAAGGGGTCCAGGGACAGAGAACGCTGCAACAGCGCCTTACACTGTGTTTTATACGGGGGTAAAGAGGAGGGGAGAGAACATCAGGGTCCAAGGGGGAGAGGGTCCAGGGATGGTACAAAGAGTGGGGTGACTGGGGAGACCCAATCAAGGAGGGAGAGGGGAGGGGAGAGGGAGCAGGAGCCAATGGGGCATCGAGTAAGAAAGGACTTTCCAGGAGGGGCAGGGTAGGTAATATGACAGACAGGGTGAATTAACATATAGGGGTGCTCACAACTTAGGGAAAGACCATGTCTTTAAACACAAGAAGGGGGAGACGATTTCTGGGATGGGACCATCAGAAGTCCTTAAGCTTTGGCAGCGCCCCACCACTGGACCTTAAGCGTTTTTGGGGCTGGCTGCTTCTTGGGCACGGTGGTGGCAACATCCACCACCGCCACATCTACTTTTTGAAGAAGAGACTATTATATAAAGTGTAAGGACACAGCTCGAATTAAGTTTCGTGTATCTAGTAGCCCAATATCTAAAGTTCTCACTAAGATACCAAAAAAATCTTCCTCCACCTGAGAGGTTGTAAATCTGTGCCTCTTATAAACCATCTAAATGATGCCTGAATCATAACAATCAGTCCAGGTCAGGACAGAGGACCCTTACTGCCTCTTCTTGAAAAGGGTTCAATTTGCAGGAAATTGTAACAAACGTAGGAAATTATAACAAATGTATTTTTTCCCAATAGCAGGGGACAGTTTGGTATCAGAACACTTTCCTGCATGGAAAAAAGCCCCCTGAATTTCTGTCCTTCAATATTCTATGTGGTACCTCTTTAATATAAACTACATCAATGTAATTGAAGCTGTCTGAAACTGGTGTAATATGTTTTCTGTGAGTGTGGTGGGTTTGTGTT
>WBMZ01004876.1:0-17519 GCA_013400975.1 Atrichornis clamosus
CCCCGCCCCCGGCCCGCCCCGCCCGGCGCCCCCGGGACATCGGGCGTGCGGGAGAGCGCGGCCGGCTCGGGAAACCTGCAGAAATGCCTCAGTGGCCATGGACGGCTACTGACGGCAGCATTTACCCCGTGGTGTTTAGCTACAAGTGCCAGCAGCAAAGGTCAGGACGATACCTTTCTTGGCTTCTTTGTTCCTCGTTAATTTACTTTTCTGAAATAGGCTGATGCCACCTCTTTTTGATGAATATTCTTAGGAGAAGCTAGAAGGAGAGGCTCGTGGCAGCTTCCTGATGGCTGCACAGTGGGCAACCACTGCTTCTCCAAAGCATGCCATGAATTTTTAACCGTGCTCTTGGTTTCCTGCAGTTCATCTAATTATGCATCTTTAATATGATGGTACTTCAATAGCTGCGCTAGTAGCATGTCTTGTGAAAAGTATACTATTATATACTAAATAAAAGTGCATTAATTATTTACTGGATTGACTGGAGAGGAATAGGAGTCATATCTGTCTCTTCTGCTGCCAGTTTTGCAGCTCTGCTTGTCTTCAATAGATGAAATGAATGAGCCAAAATAGTGTCTCCCATCCATCCCTCCTCCCTGATTTCTTGGCTTTCCTCTCTGAATTCCTCCTCGACAGGTGATGGTCAGAAGCACAAATCCTCATTGCTTCGCACATGGTTGTCAACATTTGCGGGAAGTAAAATGTGCTGGAATGAGTGAGATATACAGTGTTGCTAACAGCTTTCTACGGAAGACAGAAGTCTTTGGGCTAACATATGCTTATTTAAACTATAAGAAAATGCAGTTAGAAGGGAAAAATTTAAAAGCCTCATTGCTTCAGCAGGATTTCACATGGGTGCTTGGCGGCTCTGCTTGACCCCTGACATTTACAACTGGGGCACAAACACAGGGGGCTAGCTTTGGAGGAGAATCATGAACGTCTGCACCAAAGGTATGCATTCCTTGGGGCAGGGGGGAGGACAGGGAGCTCTTCTTCCCACCAAAGTGCTCAAGTCTGACCTGGAGGCAGAAATGGTAGAGGCAGCTGTTCAGCAGTTCCTTTCTCCATCCCAGGACATGTTTCTTAGGGCAATGATAAGCATTCAGATATTCATTAAATACCTTCATGCCATCCTGAAATCCTCTGCGTACCACTGGCAGGATGCATGCCACAACTGGGCAGCCCTACCCCAGGTTATCTATTTATAGATGTCACGTTTTTTCCTGTGTTTAGATATTCCCTCCTGTTCTTTAGGTACTGTGACTTTCCCAAAAGAACTCTTTCTCCCTTATGTTCAGTGGAGAAATCCCATCAGGAGCCAAAAGGCTTTTGCTTAATCAAGGTATGATACTCAGAGCTGCATACGGACAGCCAATATATTTCAGAGTGGGTTTCAGGCAAGTTGAAAGTCTCCATCTAATCCCGGTGCTTCACACATCCCAGCATGAGCCTCAGGTTCCCATCCCTGCTGCAGAGTTCAGAATTTCAGACACATCAAAAGAGACCCAGCAAATGAGAAGAGAACATGAGATGAAAAGTCAGAGTGACCTTTTGCTTTACAGTATGGCATAGCTCCTAAAGTGTGGTCTGACCTCTCCTGAATGAGTCAGGGATGGGATTTGAGCCTCAAAAATCTCCAGGTAATTTTCTAGGCTACAGAAAAAAACCTAGAAACAGGAACATGTCACAGAGTGGAATTGAACCAAACAGGTGAAAGTCTCAGGTTAACTGAACTGCATTATCATTGAATCAATGTTTGACTGAAGCTGAGCGTAGCTGTAGTCTTGACAAATAACAGTGGTTGAAACCCTTTGTTGAGTTTGATATGAACTGTGGGAGCAGCTGGAAATAAAAACCTTACTGCAGAGATAAACAAATAAGGAATGAATTACTGTAACTCTGCCTGGCCAAAATTCATTCACCAAATTACAAGAGAGTGCACTACCACAGAAAACTAATACAACCTGTGAAAAAGACACACTGAAACACTTCCCACCCAGCATCATCCCAAGCAGTCCAAGTTAGACTCTAGAACAAGCCCACTGGTTCAAGCTTTCCTGAAGCACTGCCTGCAAGACTCCTGAGAACAGCTGTCTCAGGTGTGCACCAAAAGGGTTTTGTCAAAAACCAGGGTGGCTACATGTGTGTGATAAAAATCACTGCAAAAGGACAAGTTATGCCCCAAATTATTTCAGGCAATCAGCATCTCTAAAGCCATTTTTGCTGGTGGTGTAGACAGTTCCCAGGAATCTGTGGCAATTGCCCAAGAATTTTAGATGCTAATTAGCATGGTTTTGCAGTACAGTCTGTTCAGCAAATCTGAGTCTTAATAAAGTCCCAAAATGTGACTGCCAGTAGCATAAAGAGCCCATGCCTGCAGCCCTTATATGCTCCTACAGATACTGACTGGATTTGGAGTCCTTAAGAAATCAGTGGGAGTTAAATGTGTAGGACTCATCCCTAAGCAACATGAATAGTATATTCTCAAGCTCAGTGCATACCTGCTCTTCAGCTGGCTCAAATGTCCAATTTTCCACTACATTAGGAACATGTTACTGCAAAATCTGGCTTCTCACACTCTTGCATCTGCTTCTGCTTTGGTCCTCCTTTGCATTCACTTTCTAGAGACGTTCATTTTTTTCATTATAAAATCAAGTTTCATAATTCAGTGTATCTCTCAGATGCTTAATTTAAAAAATTAAACATTTCACCAAACTTCTAGTACTATCTTTTAAGGGAACATGAGAGACTGAGGCTTAAAAAGGCATTTCTACAGGTTTTGTACGAGGTGAGATGTTCTTTCCACACTTCATGTCTAGCTCCAACAACGCTCTCCTGCTGCTGTTACAGCACACAAACTAACTTGAAATTAAAAAGGCTTTATGCCATCTATAGTATTCAGAGATTTAGGATTCAACTAGTAACTATTCCACTACCTAATCGAAGAGTAAATCCAGCAGACAGCAACAATAAAAAAGGAAACATTATGGTTTTTTTCTCCAGACAAACCTCCACTGAATGGCAGAGAAATCCAAGGCACAACCTACAAAACAAGGAAAATCTTGCACAGTCACTGCTGCTAGTGCAGAGAAGTCAGAAGGGAGTAGGGTGAATTAAATGGGGGATCTATATCCTGTCTTCTGGGGTTTCTTAAGTGAAACGTTTTTCTCAGATGAATCACACCATCCTTTTATTTGCCATTCAATTTGCATTGCAAAGCATTTGGCTTCTTTCTAGTATTAGGGAAACTGGATAGCAGAGGAAAGATCATTGTCTATCTGAATCACTGTTCTGCTCAAGTGTTAGATCAGCATTTTATTTTAGATGGTAGGCCCATCATTTTGGTTTAGCAGGTACAAAATGTCTACACCTACTCTTGACAGCACTGCAGTATTTTTCTTAATTTCTTAGTTCCCACAGCTTGCTACACCTACTCCTTGAATATCATCAGAGTGTGCCAGTAGAAATCTATTCAATTCCTCTTCAGATTTATCCTAAATGGAAATATATGAAGGTTTGTACTGGACACGTGGGAAAGAATTTGCAAAGGGTTTTTATAACTGACTTCTACTTGTTTAATGTTAAACTGAAGAGCAAACTGTTCCCATTGATTGCCACTGACTTTGATTACCATGCAATGTGACCACTACAGATTGGTTAAATGGGCAGAGACTCTGGAATTTAGGGTGTTTACCGGAACGCTGACTGGAGCTTCACTAACTCAATTCTTCATTTCAGCCTGCTGAGGTTAGTTGAAGTCTGTCCATGCTCTTAGTTGGACAGAAGGGCAACACATAGTCCTACAAAACAAATTAAATATGGGTAACTACCTTGCTGTAATGCACTCCAGCTTCAGTTTTGATTGGATAAGGTGAAAATTAATAATCTGGCTGACAGTGAGCTAAAGCCTAACCCTATCAAGGTGAAAGCTATGGCAAGAGAAAACTTCATAGGCTCCATCTTACCTAACTCAGCAGTATGAAGTAGGTATCTTTTCTAAGGTACTCATGGAGCCAGTCATTGAAGATGTCACCTGCAACATGCAGGTGCCTAAATCAGCTAGGATGCATCATCCTTATTTTTCTTGGATGATTAGACACAGAGGCCAGAACAGCTTAGAATAAACTCTTATTATTTCCGGTGTTTTCAGATTAATTTTACCCTGAGGGCTTGTCCATCTTCCACTCAAGGTTTTTTAATGTTCTACAGTTCTCCTTCAACTGCTCTAGTGCTCCCAAGGGCACTGGGGTCATATCTCTGTATGACGGAATCAACAAAACATAGATACCAAGGTGCTTCAGTGAACTATTTTGTTGATCATTGCATGTTCCTGTAGTATTTCTAAAAGAAACTGTAGAAGGTTGAGAAAGTACAAGGAATTATTTTTCCTTTTTCCAGGTAAGAGTCCAGAAATTGACTCCTCTCAGTATTCCTGGTGTCAATCCTATATTGAAATGCTTCCAGATTAAATTACTGTAGCCTTTTAAAATCACCAAATGAGATAAATGCACTCAAAATACATTTCATAACAGAAATAGTAAGTTACATAAAATCTATCCCCACATGAATTTGGAAAACTGTTTCTGAGATCAAACCTGAAAACCTTAAAAACAAAATTAAATACTGCATGACTTTAAACTGCAGTTTGATCATTCTCTTCATCTTACAGTTGCCCGTGCACAAGCTAGTGGATGAAGAGTGATTAACTGAAGTAGGCCAGTCATATGTATTCCTCTGTTCCTGCTTGGGAGACTAGGGGAATTGGTTCTGAAGCCAATTTGCACGTGGTTTCCACACAGGTACAAAATCAACCCTCTCAGAAGTATCCTGTTGGACAAGGATCCTCACAGGTGCTAAGAGCTTCACTAGAAGCCCTTCTCCAGCTGAAAAGACAACGTGGACACACAGTGTCTAACAAAGCATAAGTTTTGCAGCCTTCCCCTAAGTTTAGAAATTTATATGGTGTCTCTTTTCTATTCCACTTTCTATCTTCACAGCAGTCAAAGGAACAAAGTTATCTCTAATTCCTTTCAAAATCAAAAGTGGTTGAAATTGGCGGCTTGGATCCATTGCTATTAGGGAGACATTTATACACACAGAGAAATTATGATCACACAAAAATAATCCTGCTATGTAAACCCAGAGAGGTCCTTTCAGCTGCTCCATATTAAGGGGATGTTCAGTACAGGAAGTATTTCCTAGAGATTCTACACTGTCACTCCCATATCATGCCTTTTACCAGGATTTCTCTGTTGCATACACAGTTGTGCTTTGATTTCGTGGGCATTTACTGCGGGTGGCATTTGGTGTATAAAATATCCATCTGAGACAGCTGCATCCAAATGTTTGCTGGGCAGCATGCTGGTGAAGTCACCCGTTTGTGTGGTGGGAGAATCTAACTGGGCACTCCGTGTTCTGGTTTCAGGGTTACGCCTTGTTAGGATTTTTCCCAAATGATCTTGCACAGGCAAGTGCAAGAAGAAGTCCTGGATCATTTAAATGGATTGCCACTTAGAATTTGAAATAGGGAATAAGTGCACTGAGAATATCACAAATCTAAAGATAAATTCCCATATGACAAAATAATAACAGAAAATCATCTTCCTTTTGATAGACAGAAGACTTCCATCTATTGCTGTGAGAGCAGATGTAAGCCCACTTCTGATAACAATCTCCCAGGTAAATGGAGCAATTCTCCAGTTAGCTCTTGGGATTGCCATAATTTTGATTTTTTTTTTTTTGTCTGAAGGTAGATACAGATCGAGTATTTGCAGATGGTCTCTTTGTTTTTCCCATACAATGCAGCATATTTCTGAAGAATGTAATACTTGAAAACAATCTCCATCTGAAGAGAGTTTGTGGTCTGGTCTTTTCCAAGTACTGGAATATAGGTATCTAGGAAGAGAAAAATGGCAAAGGAATGTGCTCTGGAGACCAAGCAACATCAGCTGCCCTCTGCAGCCACCTGCACTCAGGCTGCCCCTGAACTGCAGCATTGCTAAGGAAGTAAGGAGCAACTGTCCCTGAGCACAACACATCTTGAGGTGACAGTGTTGCCCCAATAACTGAGGCACAATAGCCCCCTGGACTAGTAAATTAATTTCTTTGCACTTCACACACGTTTGGATTGTTTTGATCCTGTCTCAGGGAGGATATTCAAAGGAGCTTGGGTAGGGATCTATACTTCACTGCAAACTCTCACTTTGCCCTAAGAAATGTTTTGCATTAGTACGAGATTGGTTTGTCTCAACAGTTCTCCCAGTTACACTTGGGGCTATAACTATCTGCAGCTCTGTAGTTTTTCCTGCCTTGCCACAAAGCTGTAGTTTTTCTGCATTTTTCTAAGTCCTGAGTTGGGTTCCAGCTGCATAAACAGGCATTTGTCATATGGATCAGGCCAAGAAAGAGCGAGCCAAAGCAAGAAGAATTAAGGTAAATGTTATTTCATGAAAATAGCACAGTAAAAAAAATAATGCCTCATTACTATCAATATACTTATTGATATGTGCAACGTAATAACCATTTCTGGTTGGAAATTTCTATCAGAGGTTTTAAGCCTCTGGTCCTTAAGGTAAATCTGGCTTGCAAATTATGTCCTGTTTCTTACAGAAATAGATACTGCAAAAATATTGAGAAGTTCATCCACTCAAGTGCTTAGATTAAAGAAATACGTGCATAAGGATAAAAGGATTTAAGTTTTTAGAGCTGCCAGATAATTTTCTATTCTGAGCACCCCTAGTCCCTGTGTCTCCACCAAACTTCCCCCTAAATCTAATCTCTTCCTTTGCCCCTCAGAGTGCAATACCACTGTGAAATAACTTTCCTCCATGAAACCTTGAAAGAACCATAATGCAACAAAAAATATTTGTCACAGCACAGCCAATTCTGGGACCCCATCAGGGATGTAAAGCTGTTCTTGGGAAAAGGCCAATGTCAGAGACTGTATCTTTTATACACATGGTGATTTTGTCTGAGTCACGGCAGTGTTGGATCAAAATTGTCCACTCACCTGTAGGAGGGGCTAAGATATCATTTTGGTAAGGTAGGGAGATCCAAGGGGAGAAGCTTGCTGCAAAGGATGCCCCACGGCCGCGGTGACGGGCAGCACACCTTCTCTTCAAGCTCACCACTGAAGGAAACTGGTCCAGCTATTTTTTTCCCCTACTCCAGTTCCCCCTGAAGCCAAACCACAGGAAGGGGATGAAACTGGGCTGTACATGTGTTCTCCTCAATGTGAGATAGAAATATTTCTTGCTAATGATAGTATTTTTTTGCCTGACAAGATGACCCATTTTTACTCACCATTATGAAAAATCAAGAGTTGAGTAGCAAATATGAGAAACTACATTTTACCTGAGGTTAGTTTGTCAGAGATTTCTATCATCCTAACCATTTCACAGCCTGTTAAATGAGCTGAGACAACACTTCATGTCACTGTTAGCATTTTAAATTATAAATTATGGTAACAATAAATAGCACCTCATGTTTTTACAGACAATTTCATCTAGAAGAATAAAAATAACTAGTTCTGCCTGGATGCATGCACGACTTGCACACATGCACATGTTTACTTTCTTATTTTAAAAACCACTTTGAATTCTAGGAAGCTATTTCTAGCACTTGATTCTAACTGTGTGTTTGTAGTGTCATCAAAAAGCAATCACAATGTTTAAAGAAAAACCAACAAAGTAAATTTTTAATAACAGGTTCTTTAAACAGCTAATGCAGACCCAGAGGGGAAGTTATTCAAGTCTGATATGGAGGGACACCTGCTTAAGATAATTCCCAAATACTTTTGTGCTAACAGCATTTGTGCACTAAGGCAGTTTTTAACTAACAAGTTAAAATCTCTGCTTTCTTTTATTCTTTTCCTATTCAGGAATGTCTTCCCTGTCCATCAACAATCTCTGCAACACTGAGTCATACTGCTTACATAGATGAGGCATTAGATATTGTGAGAGAAAACACCAGCAAAAGCAAGCCACTACCTAACGTGAAGACCATTTTTACTTAATTTATTTCATAGTGTGGACACTCACACTACAATCTTAAATTTTTAAAAATACCCCTGCTCTGTTTTACAGTCCCCTCCAGTCCTGTATTAACTTCCATCTTTAAAACACTAGCCCAGGTGGGAGCTTAGAAAGATATGAGTGGGCTGTTGCTCCTCAACTGCCCTTAGTGTTGCTCAGAGTCTCTCCCCAGGTGTGCATCTCTCACACTTCTGTGAGGGCCAGGTTCTTTCACAAACGTGTGTGCGTGTTGTGCATCTGCCTGCTACACAGACTCCTGCTGAATGGATTTGAACAGCCAATTGGCACCACCAGGCACTGAAGCACCCAGAACTTCACTGGCAGCTTTCATGCAGGCAGTACACACATTACTAATCTGAACAGGTTTTTCTCATCACCACCCCAGTCACACAAATCTGTAGGCATTCCTTTGAAATTATCTTACTACATGGCATTGCTAGGTTGGTGGAGAACAACTGCATCTTTGACAGTTTCAGAGGTAATAAGTTTCATACATATTTGGCACCATATTGGTCTACGTGCCACCAAGTGTATTTTACTGGCAGTCCTCTCAATAGCTGGCTAGAAAGTCATCCATAGCAAACAAGCTTCTCCAGGCTACGCCTCTGAGGGAACACATTTTTGTAAGGAATGAATCATTCTCTTGTTGTTAATGGTTTCACCTCTGGGCATTTTTAAACTAAAGTTACTGATCTAACCAAATAGCTTGAGTTTGGGATAAAATGTTTCAAAAGAGAAGGAGAGCTAACTCTGATCCTGGGTAGCTTTCATGTAAGTTTTGGAGAGAAACAGCATGGTAAATTTTGCATGCTGGAACGGCTCACCTGAGTTTAACATAGGCATTAGTCAATCTGGAGATGGGACCAAACCCCCTTTGGATGAGATCAGTTTGGGCTCTGTTCCTGCTCTCTGTGGGAGGATCCTTGGCTGCAAAATATATAAAGTTAGCAGCCATCTGGGGGCAAGAAAATTGAGGAAAAGATAGAAAGCACCATGGCACAATACATTTTTTCCTTTGGTGAACACATGTTCTTGCAGTTCCCAGCCCCAGATGAAGTGTCTGGTCACACAGCCTTCAAGACCTATTGCCTGAAAGACAGATGTGTATGTGGAAACATCTGTTTTCAGGAATCTTTTTACATATCAACTCTTACTTATCTTTCAAATTTTAAGTGTGTCTGTGTTTTCATTGCAGATGTGGCAGTGGCAGGAGCACAATATTTCCCAAGGACCGTGCCTTTTACTCATTTAATTCTTCCAAGGATACATACCTATTAAAGTTACCCAGAGCACAATGTTGTTTATTTGTTTGTTACCTGCATATGTATCTTTAGTCCACTGCACTTTTTAGCCCCAGTGAATAAGAACATGTCATTGGCTTCAGAGCCTTCTTTTGAAAAGAATCTACTTTGTCCATAAAACCACTGACAGAACCTTCACATATGCTCACAGGCAGTGCCTTCGAAGTGGTATTAAAGATGATCCATCACCTTGCTCTGAACACTGCAGATTTAGCAGCTGCAAAGGGTAGCATTCATTACAACAACAGAAATAAAACTGTCCCTTGAAGGACAGCGAACTCACACTCATTTTGCACAACACAAGACATTACTTTAACATAGACCATTTGGCACAAAATACCAGATGTAAATAAAGGCTCACTTCTGCAGCAAGACACCACCTAACACTCCCACTGTAAGTACCGTTTAGACAAGAGCAAGGCTGCAACAAGAGACAAACAATGCCTTACCTTCGTGCTCAGGGAAATTTCGCCCCATCTAAGAGGTTTCTGTCCTTGCCACATGCAACCTGCAGCAGAAGAGACAAAGGGCTCCAGAATGGCTGTGCAGCCACATCGCTTTTCTTGCCCAGTTCGAGCTGGGCTGTGACATGAACACTGAACATTGCCAGCAAAGCTAAAACACTGGAGAAAACCAGGCTCTCTCATCTCACTAGCACCTAGGAACCAGTAAGTGCTCTGTACTTTTCCTCTAAGCCTGTCCCTTTCTGGTAGATTGTGCCTGTTGGCTTGATCCCCTCTCCAGTTAGTTCCATTCATTCCCCCATTCAGTGCCCTGCCACGTTGCAGGAACCTCCAGCCTGCTCGTCACCCTCCCAGGACAGCAGTAGCTGATCCCCCAGATCTTTCCATATAATGCAGATGTGAAAGTTAACTGCTCATATTAAGATCAGAAAAAAGAGGAAAGAACATGAAGGAATAGAAGTAAATTGTCCCTAAACTTCCAATAAAATCAATATACTTTCAGATGGTATTAAAGACACAAGTCTGAACTGTCTTCTGTGTCCTTATGTGATATTTGGGGTGCAGGTACCCTGAGCAGAAGGGAATTTAATGTATGGAATACATGACATCAATGTGAAGAGCTGCAGAGCCAAGTTTTCTCAGGGAATAGAAATGACTGCACTCAGGCTACAGAAAAGTTTGTAGCATTCTACTAAGGTTTGTCAGTATTCTCCTGAATCCAAGCTGAGATCTCCCTGTTGGTTTGAATTTATTACCATTGTATAATAGTAAACAGAAAATAGAAAATAACGCCATTTATTGCCCAAACTGACTTTTTTCCCCCCTCCTCTTGTTTTCTCTTGGTTTTCCTCCTTTCAAAAGAAGTGCTGTGTACTGGTATGCTTCATAGTCTGGGTATTTTTGAGTGTACTTTTCCTTTGTGTTCCTTCTGAGTTACTGCATTCTCATATGTAGAAAAGTGCCCTGAATTTAGTGGTCCTTAAAAATCGTATGTTAAAGACTGTTGAAGTGTGACAGCAAAGACCAAGCAGCCCATCCCAGCTGCTGGTCAGCAGGCAGGGGTGTATGCACAACGACTGACTCCATCATTTGGGCTTGGGCACGTTGCTTCTGGTTCCTGCAACATGGCAAATTCTCGGTGGCATTGAAATCCCTGGATATAGGAACTGACATGAATTTGAGATTTTACTCAAGAAAATTAAATAATTCTAAGTCATATTAGTACGGATACTACATAGGAAATATAATGGTATTTTCTTCATGATTTAAAAATTCTTATCTGAATATAGAAAATGCCTAAAGGACATTTGAAATTGAATTGAAATTTCAAATGAAATTGAATTTGAATTGAAAGGACTGTAAACACCTTCTGAGGTACTGTATTTCCAATGCTTCATTCCAGCCAGCACCTGGCATTTGTTCTGCTAATTGAAACGCCAGTGGACACATCATTTTGCAAAAATGTATCATACTATATTTTAATTTCCAGAAAGAACAATGACAGAAGAAGTGTGGGCTTTATGCATTTGAATTGATTTGTTTGTATGGCCAGATGTTGTGTGGAAACTTCTTTGCTCATGCAGCCACTTCCTGTTGATCCCCAATCCATTTCAGACTATGTGATAGCATTAGCTGGCCAGAATACGGGAACAAGCAACGTTTTCAGTTAACTAAAACTGAAATGGGATGAGCTGCAGATTCTTCTCTTTTGTTACCTGGGCTTTACTATCAGCCATGGTAGAAAGTGCTCCCCCAAAAAATGTCTTAGCTTCAGTAACAGATTAATATCTGCACTGTATTTTGATCTTAAAGCTACAGAATCCTCAGCCATGAGACAATCTCTAGTAATTTCTGACAAAACGTGGAATAGCTGTGGGGTAATCTCAGACAGCATCTGCCCAGCTACTGCTGCTGCTGGACGTCCTGGTTTGGCACGTGCCACCAAGGGCCACTGACCTCCAACGTGAGCAGGACCAGGTGGGAGGGGAAAAGCACTTGCTTCCTCAGGTTGAGTGCCATTTGGAGGAAGACAGCCCTGGCAGTGGCTGGGCTTTTCTCCCCGGGGTATGGAGGCAAAGAGCTGAGTGGCACCAATGTGTTTCCTAGTCCCTGGCTGTCTTGGATGAGGTGTGGTGCCCAGGTTACCCTGATGTCTGCGGGCCTGAGCCAGGCTCCTGATGAACTTCACCCACAAGTTCAAGAAGGGGTTTTTAAGAAATGGATCTAAGAAAACAAACCCCTTGTCTCTCATTTGGTACATACATGTGCTAAACCTTTGCGCCACAAATGACCTTTGTCATTTCTGATGACCTTTGAGCTCTGGGTGACATTTAATCTTTTCAATGACCTTTGATTTTGTTACCTGTGGCCTTTGACCCCTTGATGACAGTGATATTTCACGTTTCTTGTGACCTTTGACCTCTGTAATGACATTTAACACCTGGACTTTTGTAACCTTTGACCTCTGGGTGACTTTGACATGTGACCTCTGATCCCCAGCTGACCTTTGGCCTTTAGATGACCTTTGATTTCTTGGTGCCATGTGATTTTTGGGCCTCTCAGTGACCCTTGAACTCTCAGAGCCCTGGCACACATGCCAGGGATGCGGTGGAAGAGGGAAAGGGGAAGCCCAGCCTCACTGCTTCCTGCAGGGCTTGGAACTGCTCTCCCACGTGCTGGAATACGGCAGAGGACTGAATCTGCCACCACAGTTTAGCACTGTTTTTTTATGTCTCTGTTTATGGAAGTTAAACACTTTTAACACCCCAGCACATAGGATTACTGACTGAATCAGCTAATTAGATATAGATGGCAATTCTCAGGCTTTTTTTGGCCTTTTGGGCACTTTTTCCAATTGGGAAATCAGCGTGGTTTATTTCACTCATAGTTCCTCAAATGTGGAAGGCATGTGGTATGAATTTGTAAAAGCGATGTTCCTTACCATCCAGTGCCCATTGCAGAAAGAATGATATCAAGATGAAATAGCTTGAAATTCTGCTTTGATGGCAGGCTTTGTACTTTCCTTTTCTTTGGAGAAAATGTCTATATTTTAATAAGTCCCAATGAGAGAAAGGCTTTGCCATAGGGATAAATCTTTCTTTAAAGATATTCTGACACCTTTTTTGCCATCTTTCAGTCTCCTTTTCGAGTGGAGCAGCTTCTTTCATAAACAAATGAACCCCTTTCTGCGGCAGATTACATCTCATTTCAGAAGAGATCTGGGAACAGCAACCTGGTAGCTAATCCCATGATTAATACCTGAACAGGAACTCACGTGCTGCAGGGAGCTGGCTTACATCAGGCCAGTTTGCTGCAGCCATATAAAACGTTATTTTTGGAATGCCACGCTAAGTTTGTCCCTTGGTGCCACCAGAGAAGTCCTGACCCTCTTCAGCTGCTGTTACTTGTCCCTGAGTACCAGACCCCAAGGTCCCAGTGCTGTTACCAGAGGTGCTGCTACACTGTGTCTGCTAGTGCCAGCGGCAGGAGCCAGAAGGCTTTGCTAAAAGGCTCCAGTTTATTCTCGTGAACATTACAACTTAGACTTTTGAACTCCGGAGAAGAGGCACTGGAAATTTGATATGTTTCTCTTCCCTTTCAAAATGAGCACAGTAAAGAGTCACTTGGTTGGAAGGTAAGTCCCCCCAACTTGTCCTCTCAAGGGGAGTTAGTTATATTTTGTTCATCCTGCTACCTAATTGAAGACACTTTTTTGGGAAGAAAAATCAAAATGGCTGAAGTTCCACCCATATCTACTGCTGACACTCCTTCCTCTCCTGTCTTTTGGAAAATATGCCCACAGCCATCTCACATCTGACAACTCTCACCACGCATAGACTAAATGGTGCAGATCAACCCACAAGAAAACCCTTTGTTCTCTATTTTCCCATAAGAGCATGCAAAAGTATGAGTAGAGAAGAGGAAAGCTCAACAACTTTCTAGAGTTAGCTCCAGCCAGGGGTTTCCTATGGGGACAGTAACAAGTTTGGAGAATCTGCAGGAAAGGCTGGAAGCTGACTGCAGACAGGGCAGGATAAGCTGCTGCATGACCAAGGGAACTCTTGCAACATGCTGGCTCTATTGATGCTGTGACAACTCATTTGAAGACACATACTTGACTTTTTTTATGATTTCAAAAGATAGTAGACTGATTTTCAGTGATCGGATTGAAGTACCCCCCGCAAAAAGAGGCGAAGGCAAACAACTAACCAGCACCAAACAGCCACAAACCCAATACGTACATTCATGTTCTCCTCCTCCCTATTCACTGTCCCTGCAGGCAGAGTGCTACTCAATCAGTATGCTAAAATGCACCCCCAAAAACCTCTTTCCTACTATGTGGATACGAGTGCCTGTGGCAGCAAAATGAACATTGTTCTATCTTTGATCATTCCTTTATATAATTGCATGCAAAGGTAATATCAATCCCAGTCTAAGGCACCACTACCACATAAGTCACTCAAATAATTCTTTCAAGTTTCTAAGGTCTTTCGTTACATTTTACTACTCATTCCTTATTTCCTCTCAATAAACAGAAAGATGGCAAATATTAAATGCAGCTAAGTTTCAGCAGCTGAAGTTATCGTGTGCATTTGTGGTTCACACTCAAACACCAAGAAAAACATGGCCCTTCCCAGCATACAAATTGAGCTGAATAGGCATGCCTATTTCAGGCACAGCTTCACAGAATGGGGGGACTGTGCAACTTGCCAGAGCCAAACTCACAATCCCATCTGTATGCAGTGGTAACGGATGTGCAGCTGTGTGTTTGATGTAACCATATATAGTTTAGGAAAACTTCCCCAAAAGTAACTCTGTGCACATTCATGTCTCCTATAAACTGGCTAGATCATGCAGTGAAGACCTGGGTGGGGAGTGTGGGTGTGAAGGGGAGAGACAAAAATTTCTGACACCCCTTTTCAAAGCAAACCAGTACACAAACAAGGAAATCAGAGGCTGCTGAATGTAGCCAAAGTCATCATAGTGAATCCAGTTCTACACCACATAAAAAGGCTCCCACAAATGTGTCAGCATTGCGAGCCTGAAGGGCAACTGAAAACAAAACTGACTCACTCATTTTCCGTGTTTAGAATGAGAAAAAAAAAAATCAGAACATAAACAGGTACAGTAACTCTTGAAAAGCAGACCAGTTTTATACCACTCCCTTTTCTATTTACCTCCAGTAAAGTGGAATTACCAACCAAAAAAAAATTTACTTCACTTTTGAAGTGTGATTTTTAAGCTTATAGGAACCCTTAAAATAAAAAGAGGTCAGATGGAACCCTGTGTGACAGATACAGATCACTACCTGAAAAAAGGGTGAATATTATGAATATTCCATCTTCCTTGCAGCACCAGGCAGGTTGGCACATGCTGTTTTCATTTAAGTAACTTTTATCCTTCTGGAAATTATATTGAAAAGTGTTTAAAAAGATCTTGAAAGAGAGAGATGCATACAAATAAACTGGATAACGCCTCCCCAGCAGCTGGCAGGATTTCACAGAATCCTACATTATGTCTGTGTCAATTTGGGCTTTGTGTAAGTGATAGTGGTAGATTCTACCCCCTCCAGATTTAAATCACAGGGGATAAAGCTCACACATATAACGGCTGACGTTCATGCTCCAGTGTAAAATGCACACTTACTGGTATATCAAACAGAGGCTGTTCCACTCTGAATGCTGAGAGAATGACTGAACTGGACATGCAAACTGGGTCTAAATGGTTACCTGATTTCAGATCTAACTGACCTAAACCACCAAGATTAGGCTGCAGATTAATGGGCTCCTTCAAAGCCATCAACATTTTCTGTTCCCAAGACCATAAGGGCTCTCATTACTGTCAGCTGGAAAGGGTAGGTGTCACCTCTTCTAAACATGGATGAAGCCTCAGGCAGCATCCCACCATGCCAAGTTCACCTAACTTGTACAACATTCATGTGCACCTTGGAGCATCAGCACCAAGTACCTGTGATGTGGAGAAGGAGGTAGGAAGGCAATGAGCACAACAGAGGGAGATAATGGGTAATAGAGGACAAGACCCCAAAAAAGGGAAACCACAACAAGGTTACATTGTGCCAATCCCAGTCTTCTACAAAGAAATAGTCAGGAGTTCCAAATCTGGAGGCAAACATGGTTCAAAACTATTCCCTCCTGATCTCCCTTCTCGGTTTTGGTACTGCCTGATGACAAAAGAAGGGGAAAATCACCAGTTAGACAAGGTAATAAAGGACAACTAACTCATGCAAAATGTTGCAGCCTAGATGGTAGCCTACACACTTTAGAGATTAGCTGAAGCTCTGAAATGCAATTTGAGTAACTTCCTTTGATGTACCATCTGGTGAATAATTTACTGGGAATGTCTTAATCACATCAAAGGCATCTATCAATGTGCTCAGATTTTCTCAGTGTTTAAGACTCTGCCTGTATATTGCACTCGAGGAACAGACTTATTAGTACAGAATTAAACTTTACTGCAGTACTCCCACAGTAATAAAAAAATCTGCAGCATATTACCACTATGGCCTCAAGGACTAGGTTTTGGAAGAGCAATATTTCACTATTACCTCAAAAAAGCTCCTACTCTAAAATCAGCCTTGCTTACGATTCCAAAAATTTAGAAAAATAGACACACATCTGTGGCACAAAAGAAGTTTAGAAGCATATTTTCCTATTCAGAAGACATATTGGCAGTGTGTTCTAACATCAATCACATGGGTTTAGATCCAGAGTAGATTCAGACCAGATATAAGGAAAAAAATTTGTATAATGAGGGTTGTGAAACACTGGCACAGGTTTCCAGAAATGTGGTGGACGCCCCATCCTTGGAAACATTCAAGGTCAGGTTGGACAGGGCTCTGAGCAGCCTGATCTAGTTGAAGGTGTCTCTGTTTGTTGCAGGAGGACTGGACTAGATAGCCTTTGAAGGTCAACCCAAAACATTCTATATGTCTGTGACATCCATTCCTCATACTCCAAGTAGAAGTATTATTACTACTGCTTCCCCTCCTTTAACACTGAGACTAAATTAGGGTCATATTTAAAAAAAACAAACAAAAAAAGCAAGCAAACAAACCGACAAAACTTTTTGGCTTCTAAATATAGTTTTAAAATTACACAGATAATTTTGTTCCCCGAAAGNGCAAACAAACCGACAAAACTTTTTGGCTTCTAAATATAGTTTTAAAATTACACAGATAATTTTGTTCCCCGAAAGTCAAGGCCAGGTTATACTTATTTGCATCTGCCAGTCGTGTCTTGCCGCTTAAATGCTTTTAACTGCGTTATCCTTCAGCATCTCCCCAACACACCCCACTCTCGCACTGCTTCGCTGTGTTAACAGGACCCCGCAAAGCTCCGCCAACGCCCCAGGTTAGGTGCTCATGGCAGGCGGGGGAAGGAGGAGGTCGCTCCGGGGAAGGGAGAGACTCCGGCCCCGAGATCGTGCCCCCGGTCGGGCGCTGCCGCCCACGCCCGCCCGCAGCACCCCGCGCCGGGCATCCCCGCCCCTCCGCATCCCCTCCGGTCCCTGCTCCGCACCCCGGCGCGCGGCTCCGCATCCCCGCCGGTCCCCGCTCCGCATCCCTGAGCGCGACTCCGCATCCCCGCCGATCCTCGCTCCGCATCCTCGCCCCGCCCGCCCCGCCCCGCGGCGGCGCCGCGCCCGGGCTGATTTACGGCTCTGCTGAAAACGCCGCCCCGCCGCTGCCGCCAGCAACA
>WBMZ01004889.1:0-127530 GCA_013400975.1 Atrichornis clamosus
AATCCCACTGAAGTCCAGAAAAGGGTCCCTTGGGCTTTTGTAGGCTTTGGGTGCAGCTTACAGTGTGTGATATAGGTAGAAGTGAAAATGCTAAATTGTTTTGTTGGTAATTTGATACATTTATGTGAGTGATTGTGATGTGGTATCTGCAAACCAGGTATCTTGGCTCCACAATCCCAAAGGCTGTGTTCCTATAGCAGAACATATTTTACCTCCTGTGAGGGCAGTGCTCTGCATTCATTCACATGTGAATAGGGATGGGCTACGCCACTCTTAGCTGTGGCACCCTTTCCCAGCTCACAGCTTCACAAAGTGCTTTGAGGGTTGGGCAAAGTCTCCTGACTGTCAGGAAGCCCTTTGGGCTGATTCTGGTTCCCCTCTCCCTCTTTTTCTGCCAGGAAATTGTTCTGCTTGTTTGTTTGGGTTGGTCATTTCATTCCGCTCAGCACTGCAGCAAGACTGGGTGTCACAGGCCTTTCACTGGCACCCTTTACCATGTCACAGGTGCTATGAGATACTTGCAAGGGAAACAGAAAATGTAATGGGAAATGTAAAGATTTTACCTGTCAGACCTAGAGCTCAATGCTCCAGGCTCCTGGAATTGTTAGGCATGGAGAACACTTCACCACATTGCTGTTGTGCTTCTTCCGTTAAAAGGATTTACATTGTGAAGCTTTCAAAAATATTGCAGCTTGCTCAGTGGTATGTGGTTAAATTATTACCATAATTATTGTTGTTATTATTTTTATTAATTTAGCTTCTTGGAAGTTAATGGAAGTAGTGCTTCAAGTGCTTCAAGCATCCATTAAGAGTACTTCTGTTCCTCTTCCCTTCCATTAAAAATATTAATATACAATTAGTTTCAAATTAAATGTATTGTTTTGTAGTGGTTAAAAAACTTCTACAACAAATTTCTTGTACTATTACTTCTTTTCAAGATTCTGTGTTAAACCAACAGCCCCTTTTTCCAAAAATGAGGATCCCAAATCTAGACATGAGTCTTTACAAAAGTTGATTTCTTTTTTGCTTAGATTTTTTCTTCATTGAAAGATCCTCTGTTTTGAGTGTGTGTGCTTATTTTCTTGAGAATTTTATTGGTGGAAAAATATTTACCTTTTCCCATGCAGATCTCATCATATTATGCTGTGCACAGAGTAAAATATGGTCATACCCACATATGTGTATGTGTGTGTGTGTATTTGTATGTAACTATGGATTGTTATATAGGATGTTTCATGTGGTTCTCTTAACAGAATCATAAGTATTGAAGTTGGCATAAGTAATTCTGAAATTATGGAAACGGTGAGGAAGATGTTTAAGTGCCTTCCCGAGCAGGTGATGTCCATCAGCACCAGAAACAGATGTTACTACCTCATTGGGAACAGCAGGTAGGCACAGCAGGATGTGCAAAAGCAGTGTGACAGTAAAGCTAATGTCACACTAAACTGCTGTCCCAAGGCACGATCCTGCTCCTCCACAGCCACTCCCTTCCCTTCCTGAGTCTCAGCTACTCATGGCACAGCTCTGAGATGAAGGGTTTAGATGTTTGATCCACTGGAAAACTGCTCTCTTCTATGTCATTTGCTCCCCCGTTCGTGGCTGGGTTAATTTTAGCTGCTTCAGGCAGGTGAGATGACCTCCCCTGCAGCCACACTGGTACAGCACCCAGCGTGTGAAAGTAGTGGGAGCACAGGGCACCTCAGTGTGGCAGTGCCATTTCAAACTGTGCTGGTTAGGGGTCAAGAAAGAGCAGAGACCTTTGCCTTCTCACCCAGCAGCTCCTGGCATTTAGAAAAGCTTCTGGATAAATCACAGGGAATAATATTGCCCAAAAAGTAGGTTATTAGTCAGGGGAAGCAGACTGAAGGCAAAAGTTCTCCTGAGGGGAAAAAGGATCCCAAAAGTACTGTTTGGGGCCTTTTCTGCAGGAGGGTGGTGTGGCACCTGCTTTCCCAGGCTGCAGTTGAGTCCTGAACAGGGGCAGAAACTGCTTCTGTCAAGGTGATCAGCCAGAGCTCAGTTAGGTGAGGGAGGATGTTTGTCACAGTGCCCCTGTGCTGCTGGTTCCCAGCATCTCCTCTTCAGTTTCCCAGTCACGAGGTGTCAGGGGATTTTTTTGCCTTTTTGCAGAAGAGCAGCTGATGTGTGAAATTCTGATAAGCACAAAAGAAAAACACATACCTGAGTGTTACTTGAGCGTGCCACCCAACGCCTTCCCCCAGGGTGCGGCTCTCACAACCCACACTCAGTGGGGCAGCATTCCAGAATTAATCCAACTAAATCCACTGCAAGCATGAAAAACGGCTTCAAGGGTCCTTTCATAGCATTTTTCTCGTCCTGCTGGCCCAAACGCATTCCCAAGCCTTGTTGGCTCTCTTTGTGGCAGGACTCAGCAGAGCAGCGTTACACACGGAAAACAAAGCAGGAAGCACCATCCCACCTCTCCGTGTCTCTTGCACACTCACGCACAGCAAACCTTTTAGCTCCCAGTCCTGGGTTGCACCTTACTGAGTGCAACTTTGCCAACTGGCTAGGACCACCCAGGCACTCTTTCTTGAAAGGAAGGTGCAGAGTTTTCCCTTTGATCTCAGGAAGTGTTATTTTGGGCCCCATAGGAAGAAGTGGGTAGGCAAATGGATTTCCCTTGTGTGTTACCTGTCAGTAAGTTTTCATTTCTGTTGTTCCAACCTACAGGCAGGAAACAGAGGACTGGGTCACTCTGATATCTTCAATCTGCAGGGAGGACAAAAGAGGAGGATGCTGCCCTCAGGTGACACGTTACCGTACTTGATTTTATTTAAAGAAGACATTTCTAGTTTCACTAGAAAATTCTGCAAAGGAATTTCCCTGATTTTTGCCTTGCAAGTTGTCTCTGACCTTGGTTATTCAGAAATTCATTTTCATATAAATCCTGTACCCTGGCTTTCTGCATTAAGCAGGCATTGCACAGTCTGTCTGCACTGAGATTGATTTTACATTGAAGGAATCTCTTTGAAGAGTAAAAGCCGTATGGAAATTAGGAGATGATTGATACTGTGCTGCGATGAACAGCACCTTTGATGCATCAGAATGAAAACTTGTGTGTTACACGTAGCGGGTGCATTTTGGTTATATTTACACGTTGTTTTACATCGAGTCTGTCAATGTCATGAACCAGCTGGAAGCCCAGGTAGTTCAAGCTCAGGCCCGAGTTTCTGCACCTTGTCAGCCAGCCAGGCCTACCAGTTCAGACTCAGCACTAAGTTCTCACATCCCTGCAGCTTCCAGCCAGCTCAAAGTACAAGCAGGGCAAATTTATGTCTGCCTGAAAAATGCCATGCAGACAACCCCTCTGAGCCATTAGAAGTAAAATTTGCACTAGTGGGATGCATTGGTACAGGTGCCTGTTTTCTTAGACTGCTGTTACCTTATTTCTAGAACCAAGATCTTCCAAATCCAGAAGTCAGAAGCCGGCCCTCCTCTTTGCCACTATTCTTGAATTCTATAGATATGACCAGCTTTCCAGAAAGGCAAAGCTACCAGAAGGTAAACAGATTATCCATCCTTAATAACAAGTCTGTGCCTGGGCATGACCATGAAATTTCATTTGTTTAGTTGCTTTTTTCCATCAAGAGTTCTTCAGAACTTCTGCAATGGGTACCGGGGCGGTCTGTCTTCTCTCTGGTGGGGTTCCTGAGTAGGATGTGGATGATAACATCAGAGAGTCCCCACAAAGGAAATACTTTTGAGGAAAGTCTGCATGTAAGTAAAGGCAATGAGAGATGATACTCACTGGTTGTCTCAACTGAGTTGCAAACAGTGGACATCAAGTAAGCCCCAGAAAATTTGCTTTGACACGCCTTGGCAAAGGCATGTGATGATTGTTTTGGCAGCTGCTAGCCACATTCCTCCTGGTTTGTAGTTGTGTTTTTCTTTATCTCTCTCCTTTTAGGCTGTAAAGCTTAGAGCGGAGTTCAGATCCACTCCCTCTGTGCCTTACAGACTTTCCCCTCAATATTTAAATAGAAAGGAAGGAAAGCATTGCTGCTGTACCACAGCAATTGCAGTCCCCATCCTCTGGTATCAGGTGAAATAGCAGCCAAGGAATTGCTGGGTTTCTGTAGACACAAAGCTGTGTGCAAATGGCCCAGCAAGAGGAAGCTTCATGCAGGTGAAGCACCTCCAGTGTGTCTTCATGAGAAGTCAACTTTTTTCCTTTGTATACAGGAGAATGGTTCCTCAGAAGACAAGAACAGGCCTTATTCAGATCCTGGCCCTCATCAGGCTCAGTGTGACTCATCAAGAGGAGTTTTTCCAAGCCTGGTGAGCAGAACAAATCAAACAGCTCTTGCCTTGCTCAGTCTGCAGAAATGACTATTGACTTTTATCTCACTTGAGCATCTGTCACTATAGATTATCCACCTACTTTCCCAGAACACTGAGTTCATTTTCACTATGAAAGTTTCATAAATATTTCGTCTGTTTTCTTGTTTAGCACTGAAAATAATCTTTTAAAAACTTGCTTGAATTACCCTGTGTTTGTTTTGACTTTTTGGAGTCAGATCCTCAGAGTTTCTGTGCAGCAACTGCAACTTGTGGCAGCTCTCACAAACTTGATGAAGAAAACTCTGCAGTCACACTGATTGAGGAGTTGCCCCTCCCATCACATTTCTCAGCTATGCCACTGTTGTTCCTAAATGGTTTATTTCTTCAGCCTTTACCAGTAGCAATTGAGTCAATGTAACTAAATTACAGAACAAGGGTTTGTTAAATTGAGGCACATCTCAGAACTGACCTTCTGTCAGCATAAATATGTCTTCAAGTAATTTCACTTCCATATCTAACAGGAATGATTTGGAAAGATAAAAAGATGAATGTTATCATGTATCATTGGCTAAGTGTTCTGATTTGTGTTCCCTGAACAAGGGCCTGCAGCAGTTTTCCCCTGTCGTGGATTGCTGCCTCTGCAGCAGAGCCAAGGGGACAGAGGGCACAATCAAGACTCTACCACACCACTGTGCAGTTTAAACTCATTTTTATTGGTAGTTTATGCACTGAACCATGGTCTGGAGTGGCTGAGATGCAGGGCAAAGAATTTATTCTGCTACCACAGCTAACAGGGTGGTAAATCACATGCTGCAATCACCATCCTTGTATATAGGCTGACAGCAAGTATGAGATAATACGGCTAAATTTAGTGGAAAGAAGTGAATAGTTGAAACTACATTGCAATGCCATGGGCAGTCAGCATAGCTCAGTTGAGGCACAGTACTTTATAAAGCTGCAGTAATTTAATTGTGAGTCTGAGCTCTGAAATGCGTTAACGCTTGGTCGGATTTTAACCAGTCCTGCTCTGGGTGCATGTCAAGGATCTCTTTGTGTCTCTCCCTTAAGCATACCTTTTCTGTCTCATTCATTAATTCTTCTCATACTTACAATGCCTCACAGAGCATGTATTGTATGCAGCTATTCACGCTAGGACAGACTGACCATGAGGGTTAAAAGATAACGAATTTGGATTTTACCTTTTTAGCCTGAAGCAGACGGAACAGCACGAAGCTCATGTTTCTGTTGTGGCACATGTGAAAATAAATAACCTTGCTGTAGAGGGCACAAGAAACAAAATCATTTGTTCATTTGATACAAACATTTCTCGTGCCTCATAAGTTTAACCTCTGCTAACATCTCCAGACCTATTCTCTGCTCAGTGACGTCTGGACAACTGCCTTCCTGACTAATCCCTTGTATTTACTTCCTTTTAGAAGTATGACTCCCCATTTCAAGCATCTGATGTGTTTTGCTTTTTATTGGTGGTTCCCTCATCCAGGCCCAGATCTTGAAAACCCTTTGTTGAGTAGTTGTCCCTCATGCCAACGGGGCATGTCACTGGTATTAGTCACGCCGGCAGGGCCCCCGGGGGAGGTCTGGGGACCTGCCTCCTTTTCAACCCACATTTTGGAGCTACCAAACCACATCCAACTCAGCAATTCAGTATCAGCTCTTTTGACACACAGCTTTCTACATCTGAAATACACTAAAATAAGGAGCCCTGACCTGCATCACCCTGTGCTGTGCCTTGCAGAACCGCAGGCACCAAGGCATCCCTGTTGGGATCTGTTACACACCTGATTTTTTTGAAAGAGAGGTTCCTCTGTCTAAGGGCAACACATAACTTTCCTTAAGGAGCTTGTAGGTAACAATGACTCAGTTGTTCTCCAGGTATCATTTCTATCTTGTGCTGAAGCCAATTTTCTCCATAGTCTACTTTCTGTCCAGTGTAAATCCATATTATTGTTCAACAGACACTTAAAGTTTATCCTGACTCCCATGGCATGAGTTGATTTTAATGCCATTTATACCAACAAGGAAAAAAATACATTAATCATCCTTAATTTATATTCAATGCCAGTTTCTTCTGGTTATATGTAAGAAAGTAATTAGTTTAATTTACTTTACCTTGAAAACAGTCATATATTTGTGGCATATTTAGCAATTATTAAAATGATCACCATGGAAACCAAGGATGTAAGTGTAGAGATAAAAAACAGTTGCATCAAAAACAAGGCAGAGAGAATTGCATTGGGAAGAAGCTAAAAACTAATTACCATACTCTTCACTATAGTGAAGTCAACATGGAGGCATAAAATTAAGTAATTTATCTTTGTGACTTGAAAAGGTAAACTTGGTGGAAGGATTCATTTCTCCTTGCCTTACCAAATTTCTTTAAGCTTAATATTTCAGGTATTTATGAAGGCAGAACATCACTCAGGACACAAAGGATTCTATGTCAGATCTCCAGTCCTCTGAAGTATCTTCTTGTTCATGGAGAAGTATGAGATAATAAATTTCTCATTAATCAGGGAAATCCCAAATTCATTGACAGCAGTTAAAAGCTGTTTAAAAAGGACAAATATATCCCAATTCACTCCTAGGTTTTTTACAGATTTTTCCCTAGTGTAAGGACTTTAGAACTGAATGCAAATAGAAAATCTTTTGCACACAAGTGACCCTAAATTCATGCAGATTCATACACAGAATGTTTAACCCACTTGATTTTTAAACAAAATAACAGGTCGTGATCATGCAATCAATTGCAACAGGCTGGTTACCACTAATCCATCTATAAGAAGTACTAATAAAGTGACCAGATTTGTCTATGTGCACTGAATTCCAAAAATACAGGCAGTAGCACAAATATAGAAACCCTGTTTCTAAAATAGGCTGGCTCTGAGCATATCTCACTTCAAGGAGAAACGTCTTCCCATGTTTTCTGTGAATATTTGCTGATTCTATTACTTCTCCATATAAATGGAAAAATACATGTTAATCTGTATAACTGAGCCTGCTGAACCCAAACCCATTCTTTCAGCAGGATAAAATTCTGGGAAGTGAGGAAAATCTGCTGTTGTCAGATACAGAGGAAAACATCAAAAAGGAAGACGAAGAAGATTATTACCAAACTCCCAGCAATATTTTAGCAAAGGTATTTTATCAATTGTGAGTTCTGCTGGTTTGTTAACATCTCCAAGGACACAGGAGACATTTAAGGAGCCAAAGAGGAACTGATAGGAGGAATCACTTATACCTTGCAAAAGGAATACATAGATAAAGCAATAGGCAATAGAGCTTTCATTTATACAAGAAAAAATACACTAGACTCATTCAAAGGATCTTTCTGGTAGAAAGTGGCATTTTGACAAAAACATTGCTGATTTTGTTGAAATTCCTCAAATTGACTGTTTCATTGTAAATGGCTTTTGCCTATTGTATAATAGGGTGGGTTGGGGTTTTTTTCTGAAAGTGAAAACTTCATTTAGAGAATGTAACAGTACATTAGTTTTATATAGTTTGAAATGTAATTCTGTTGAAGCATCAGTAAGCTGCATAAAATGTAGCAGTACTTTTAAAATGCTGTGGTACATTTTGGTGTCTGCATTTCACTGTGAAACAAGGGAGCAGGAGAAATCATACTGGTAATTTTAAACAAATTTTGACATCTAATTTGGGAGGCTAATTTCTCTAGGCTTCCCATGCAATTAGTGGTCAGGAGAAGCTAAGTGGTCAGTGTTCTGCAGAATTCACAGAGTCTCTCCCAAAACTGTACATCTGACTGAAGGACATAAACAATATGATTTGGTCGTATAATCTAAATGCTCTAAGCTGAGCATACCCAAAGAACAAATCTCTTTTTTCAGTCTACTTAAATTTTTTGGTAGTAGTACTTTAGGATATATCTGGTGATGTCCCAGACTGACAGTGACAATAATTCCAGCATTAACTTGTAAGTTTCAAACACCTTTCTAGCTCCCAGTTTCTGGGAACTGCCTTATTTGAGGGAAGCCAAGCTATATTAGCCAATGTGTTTAAACAGCATGAGCACTGAACAAAATAAGGAAATTAAGGGTTTTTCTTCTGCAGGCGGGGCAAAGATATTAATGTATTCTGTTGTTCTGTGTTTCTGACAGTGCTCTGCTGAAGTATCAAAGCCTGACCCTACAGCTGAGCCTGATGTCCCTGTGCAAGAGAAGCCAGTGCAGAACAACCCAGTAAAAGACAACATTTATATGTCAATGAAATCACTGTAAGTAACAACTTCAGTAAGGTTTTGCAAATTACAAGTGACATGTAATAGAGATAGATAGAGCTGACATCCCTGGTATTTACCTAACAAGATCTAGAGACTGCTTCTTGTTTGAATGAGTCTTGTCAGGTCTTGGGTCATAAAAGTTCAGCACTCCTGGGAACACTGCAGTCAAATTCAAACTCATCAATGTGAAATTTAAGCTCACATTGCAGACTCCTGCATTTAGACAGGCTCTGACTATAGGATGCAGCACCTTTTGTTGACTCATACTTTTTCTAGGTTTTCATGACACAACAGCCACCACTTTACAGAGTCACTGCAGCCAAGCTCCAACAACCTTTAAGACAGGTGCTCTCCAAAGCAGGCAGAATTATCTAGTGGTCAGAAGAGAAAGGTAGAGACGGGGCATTAGCTCCCAACTTTTCCATTAAGAAGTTATGTGAGTTAGGCCACCTCCTCCCTGTCATTTTCCCATCCAAGAACCGGTCTGTTGCTGTGTATTTGGAAGGTACAGTGTTTGGCACGTGACAAAGGAAAACCTGAACTTTGTGTCACAGTTGTAGGGCCACAAGGACACTTCACAGCCTCCACAATACAGCACTGAACACTGAAGAGGGTTGTGCCTGCAGGGTGAAGCTCCTCCTGAGCCAGAGGACTGGTCAGTAGCTGTTGGCTGTGGCTGGACACCTACAGACAGTCAGATCTTAGGCCACATGGAGGGAGGCAATTGGAAATGCAGACCCACTAACCCTTTTATTCCAGTAGATTTATTCAAGCTCATCTGTGTCTTTGGGACCCCTCGGAGGGAGTTACTATGAAAACCTCACAAGGTTATGTCATCTGAGTTAAAATATACCAAGAGCAGCTTTTGCTACTAACCTTAGTCTTGTTTGGGGCATGGTGGGGAGTCAACTCCATGCATTATAAGGCTTATCAAAAAGTTAAAAGGAGTTCAAGTACTTCTGAGTTATTGTATCTCCCAGGGGACAGCTTTACATCCCTAAGAATCCAGTACAGCCAAGGCCAACAATCTGTACTCAGTTTCTTTGTCAAGGCATGCTGCTAGCTGGAATGTTTTCAGGTTTAATAAATAGCTTTTACATACTGAAAAGGTTTATTTTGAGATTTATGGTCCGTTTTTAGAAGGACTGTTTATTTTACTTAGCTTTTATTTTGTCCACTGGATATTCTACAAGAACTTGTTATTCTTTGCTTTACTGATGACTGTTTGATACAGTTTCAAACACAGCAAGAGTGCCTGGAATTGCCAAACCACTTAATTTTTTATCATCATTCCTCTTCAGTAAGCTGCGGGATGAGAGATGCCAGCTCACGTGCAGACGTGATGAGCTCCCGTCTCCTCCCAAATGCCAGAACAACAGTGCATGTCCAAGAGACTTGGAAGCAAACAGAGACATGAAATTCCCAGAAAGCAGCACCAACCCACAGCCAACCCTCCAGAGAAGGCAAAACTCATTACCCCTCTCAGTGGTTCAGTTGTCAATACTGCTCAGGTAAGTGTCTTCTCCATTTGGTAGCAGAGAACACAGACGTGTTCATGGGTTTCAGCTTCCCAATCCTGTCAGCATTCCAGAGGCATCAGCATGATGCTCTTAGTAATATCATTTAGTTTTAGGTAGTCTGCAAGGAGCAGGGAGTTGGAGTCAATAGTCCTTGTGGGTCCCTTCCAGCTTGAGCTATTCGATGATTCTGTGGTCTCTGATGTTTTTCTCTCACAGTCAAGTTGCAGATGAGATGCAGCTGCAGAAATTGGATATTTTCGTACCCCTGGCTGACATTAACAGTTACCTAAAACTTACTGAAGCAGCAGGACGAATATGGTAAGTCTGGATATCTTGTGACAGTGCCTGTGAGATGTGAATAAGTGACAGTCAGGACAGAAGTGTACAACCATAGACACCCAGGTACAGTTTTGGCTGTGCAGAACAGGGCAGTGCATATTGATACTTCAGCGATTCCTTCTGCTCTTTCTGACTCTTCCTGTACTTGAGTTTCTATTTCAACTGCTGTTGGAAAGGGCTCTATAGAATTGAGATCCCTCAGCGTGCTGTGTAAAAATTAACAATGAAGTCGCAACCCAAATTCTTCTAATGTTGGTGTGAAATCACCTAATTACTGCTAGTTGGGTTTATCTTTGTGTGAACCACAGTGATGGTGTGTCTCAGAGATATGTTAGATGATACAGCTTGAGGGAGGGTAAAGAGGGCCTCAAGCTGACTTGAGCTGGGTGTGAACACAAAACAGGTCTAACTGTCAGGGCAGCTAATCCTAAATAGTTTGTCTCCAAGGATAGTCTGTCAGATACCAGCGGGAAAGAGATACTGAAATTTTCACAAGGGTCCCGTCAGGACAGCAGTGGATCTCTGATCCTTGCAGTTATATCATAGATAAAACAGATGATAATAGCTCTAACTTCATTCTCTTGGGATGACCTCAGAAATTATCTCAGCCAAACTTCAGCCTAAAACACCTACAGCAAGTCTGGGCTGCTGCTTTTGAACTGGAATCCCCGACTTTCACCAGTGACCTGGCTAGCACCAGTCTCACATGGCAACATGGTGCAATGTCAGTGTCATGTGCTCTTTTGGGAGGATGCCCTTTGGATGGATGAAGCAGCTTCGTTTCAGCTAGAACCAGATCAAAAAGTTACAAAGTCATTGAACGTGTGTGTTATTTCCAGAGGGCAGTCCCATAAATGCAATCCTGTCCAGCCATTGCAGTGACTGGATGTCCTGTATGTTTCCTTTGCTGTCTGCCCTCCTCACATCATAGCATTTCACAGTGGACTGGTCCTTGCAGACTGGGGTGTTTGTTTAACCACGGAGACCACGTGGTGGCTGTGAATGATCTGCAACCCCAGGGTGTGGAGGAGGCTTACTTCTTCATCAGCAGGTCCACAAGAAAGGAGGTAAGCTTGAATAACATGAAGGTGATAGCTAAATGTACCAAATGAGAAAGCAATTCCCTTTTTTGCATTTCAAGAGGTTTAAGTTTTGCATTAATAACTCCAAAACCAAACAGCTCCTCAGCATCATCCTGATGTGGCATCTCTTATTCCTGGGCTACGTGGGGAATGGAAGGTCAACACTGCAGTGTTTGAGGACTTGATCTAAAAGAGGTTGAGCAACCCCAAGAGATGTTACTGGATGTTACATAAACTACATTTTTTTCGGATTTTTTGGCTAACGCCTATGAGTTGCAAACTTTGGGAAATAAATTATTGCCTCCAGTGGATGTGTGTTAGCTTATAGTGGTTTTGGGTATTGAGGGCAGAGCCCTGGACTCCTACCTCCAAGCACTACACATCTCTTTGTGTGATATTGTGTTTTTTGAAGAAACTGGGAGATTTCTAAGATGTTCTTTAACCCCACTGTGATGTACTGCATGTGTTTCTGACAGCTGGACTTGTATTTCAGTATCCAGGTTCATGACCCATACCCAAACACATTCATATTTGAATTCTGCTGAGAAGATTGAGGTAATCAGATGCTGTTGCCATCCAAAGAAAAGAAAGCCAGTCTCAGCAAGGAAAAAAAATACTCATCTCTCTTAATGGGGAATATTTATTTAGCTAGTTCAAACACAAGTCAGATAGTTGCACAAATGTTGATCAGATATAACAAGCTATAAAAAATGTCCTTTTGTTTTGTTTTTTAAGGTGAAACTTACTGTGTGTAGGATTCCACACTCAGATATCTTCCATGCTAAAGGCTGCTCGTGTTCCTGAAAAAAAAAGACCTCAATGATTAAGTAAGTGTGAAAACTCAAGGGAAAAGATCAGGGAGGAGAATGTGATATATGGTCTATAGAGATAATCTTTATCTTCTTGATCTGTGTTGCTGAAGTACAAAGAACAGAGAACATGGATTTCATTTTATGTCCTAATAACTTATTTTGTGGCATGAATGGCATGTATTTGGCTTATATTTCATGTTGGCATGTATTTCTGTTACATGGGAGAAAATGAGGGTCAGATTAAGGTACGTGACCTCTGCGCTGTGTATACTTTGCATTTCAGCAGAAAGCACTGGTTCCTGTCTCTGCTCACCCCTGTACACTGAGTTACAGTGATTTATACTGAACTCCTAATCAGTTAGGGGTGTGCAAACCACCAGCATTTGGAATAAAGCCGTGTTTCCCCTGGATTGCCCTTAGCTACAGCAAGGCACAAGCGGGCCGAGAGCTGTAGTGTTGGAGGAAGGCTGGCAAACAGAGGGTTCTGTAGTGATCCATGGGGCCTCCTTTTGTTTTATGCCCCTCTTATGTTACAGCCACAGAAACACATCCAAGGGATGACAGGAAGAAGAGCTGTTGGAGGAAAGGAATGTGTCTGGAGCACCTTTGGGTTCACTGGCATCCAAAATAAGCCCTAAGTGAAAGATGAATGAATGGATTTGGGGGAGAGAAGGGCTGGCCTGCTCTGTGAGTGTTCCTGGTAAAGACAGCCGGGAAAACCAGAGAGAGAAGTGATGTATCCAAAGGCATGTGCTCTCATCCCAATGCAAACAGAGTTCACTGAGAGTGTTTTGATGCTGCCAAGTACTACCACAGGGATGTCACTGGTGCAGCAGCATTTCCAGAGCAAGTGCTCATTTGTTTCCCAAACAAGAATACTTCCTGTGAATATATATTTGTGGATATGCCTTCCTTCCATTGCTACCATAGAAACAGGACCAATTTTCAGCTAATATCACCCCAAAAGGAAATTGATATGGAGCTGCCTGCAGGGGTGCCTTTGGTGGATGCCAAAGGGAGTTTTGCCCTGTCCTACAGTGACCTCTGTTGCTTACAGAACTGTGGTGTGACATGGCCTGTATGCAGGACACACATCTGTGCTCTGTATGAACATGGACACGTTGGTAAATACATGTTTGTGTGGGGATGAATTTACACACATATATAAATATTATATGTAAAAATATATATATTGCTGTAAAACAGACAGTGTCAATATACAGTGACATGGCAACAAATAGAATTGCTAGTTTTGGGTACTGGTAATTTTATCTTGCTAGATACAACCAAAATAACTACTGGGTTTAGCAGGCACAGGATTATTGATATTAAGAGATTTATATAAGCTTTGATTAAGGTGGATTTGGCTCAAAGAAGGTATTTGTCCAGCTTCCAATTGAATTAGACCAAGCCAGCTACTACAGCAAGAAACTACACTCACTAAAGATCAGCACTGGTGCCACTTACTCCAGTAGTAAATTTGACAAATGTGCTGGACTTTAAAAAAATTCATTATAAAATTTTATTTAGCTGAAGATGAAAACAGCATCAAGTAACTCAAAACAGGCAAACACAAATATTATACAATCTACTCAGACACAGCTCCTGTTCAAAAGATTAATTTCCAGACTGAATGTTTCCACAGACTGTCTCTTCTGCTTTTGAGATAAGTGTTTGGGACATGCTTGTTTCTCAAGGTGGGAGAGGATCACATTTTGATATTTCTGTTTCAGTGGTGTTCAAAGGCCTGTTTATGCTGAATTCTGCATAAATACAGAGGCAACCCCCAGTTCTGGAACTGCAAAAGCTGGAAATGGAGGAAAAGACATTCCTTGGGAGCCCTTCTTCAAAGCTGCTCTGGGACTCCTTTTGCTCTGCACTGCTCTTTGAGCACAGCAAATCCAGTTCTGCCCAAAGAGTCCCTGAGGGATGGGATGGCTGGCTATCACTACACAGGGCTTCTTCCAGCTCTGTAACTGCAGGACAGTCCTCATGGCCTGAATCCTAAAATCACAGATTCATCTGGTTCAAGAGCATCTACTGAGGATGTCATCCTCGGGTTTTCCTGGGCCTCAGCTCTTCTTCTGAACTTTAGAAAAGGAAAGTCCAAACCTTCCTGTGTTGTTCCAAGACTCATCTCCCTGTAAAATTATGGAGTGTTTTTCTAATATTTATCTTAGACAACTTTTTCAGAAAACGAACATGATTTTTTCATGCCCTGTTTTCAGTGGGCATAGGGAATGTTTGGATTTCCACTATCTCCAGAGAAATCTTCATGTGGAAGGTGTTTTTTCTGCCTGTTCCCCCTTCTCTTTTTCTTAGACCAAACATCCTGCATTCTTCCATCCTTTCTTCAAATAGTTCCTGAAAACAGTCATTTTCACTTAACTTGTTATGGATGAACAAAGGAGGTGAGAAATTGTAATTCAAATAATTTAATCAAAATGAAATCCAGAGAAAGCAATTTCCTAGAACTTCATGAAGAAACATTTCCCAAAAGAGGACTAACAAAGAAGATCCCACGCGGTGGTGGTGGGAGAAGAGCCAGCTCCACAGAACCTGCAAGCAGCATTGCTGCAGAAGCAGATGTTGAGCACTGCATGCTGCACCTCTCAGCCATGGAAGAATGTTACTTTTGGACTAAAATGGGATTTGGCTAGATATAGCATGAACAGGATAATTCCAGAATACTTCAAAATACTGGGGGATTGCTTCAGTAAACAGTTACTGATGTATTACTCCATAATTGATCATTATGCCAGTTTGCACAATGCTAAATGCGATAATTAATGTCACACATTGGCTGATTCATAACACTTACAGAGATACAATATGGAAATCACATTGCTACAGTAAATCCTGCTAGGGCGTGTGAGTTGTCTGCCCACATATGATTAATAAATGTGTTAACACTTTACAACATGGACATCACTGAGCTACATCCTTTTTTTTTCTGCCTCTGTAAAGTTTTCCCAAGAAATCTGTTTCTGTTTCTGTCTGTGCCTATAAAACACAGCATAAAGCTGTGGTTTATGCCTCAGGGCTGTTGGAAGGATACTACCTCCATCAGTGATGAGGGTTGCATAATTTTTTTAACCAGAAGCCAGTGTTTTCAAGTACTCGCTCCTCAGCAGCCCCTACTGATCAGTCACATATTCTGTACCAGGACTCATTTTGCCAAAATAACCTCATTTATATGCTAAATGTCCTTAAACTAATTAGATGCCCTACAGAAATTCTGGCCTTCTGTCCTCCAATTTGCCCCTCTTCTATTTTATTCAATGTCCAAAGACATTCTTCACAGATGTTATTTTGCTTCCAAGCAAATGCCCTTGTGCTCCAATTTCCAAGAATAAAAATGAATTCTGGCAGTGTAACACTTCTGAGAAATCCTCAGTAGTGGAAAAGTAGCTGGGGGGGAGAATAGAGAAGAAGGAAAACTCAGTCATGAGGAACAACTATAAACAGCAAGATGGACTGTGGGTAGGAAAAAAATAAGTCAAAGATGGTAAAACAGGAGTTCCCTGCTGTAAGCACATTTATGTTGTATTTGGTGATTTTAAAAAAATAGTCTGCTTAAGGTTATTCCCTAGCATCAGACAAGTGGCAGTAAGTAGCACCTGCTCTTCAAGGCCAGCTAAAACATTGAAATAACTCAGAGTAAATATGTGTCCAGTCTCTCTGGCACCTGCACTGTGGTCTGGTGACCGTGGGACTTTCCATCCATTTGTCTTATTTAAGTTCTGCCAATGGCACAAATGCTGATGATCACAATGCTGGGAATAGTGCAGGGGTGTTTGGGCACTGCAGCCAGGAGACAGGAGGATGTCTGTGCCTGCAGGGTCACTGCTGCCATCCCCACAGGGGATGTGGCACCGTGTGGTAACGTCCAAGAAGGGTAAAGTGAAGAAAAATAGCAGCTTCAAGGTGTACCTGGGGGCATGATCTGAGCCACAGTCCTTCACCTCATGAGCTGCTGTCCTGTGTGACAGGCTCCTGCTCACCTTGTCCTTGTCATGTTTGTTCCTGGTGTCTCCTGATGAACAGCCCAGGTCATGGCCAGATCTGTAGCAGACAAAAGTGAAATGTTTGCTGTCCCCAGGTACAGGAATCAAGCTGCTTGCTTGAATGAACACCTCAGGAGCAAACTGGAAGGCACCAAACTGGGACATGAGAGCCCAAGCACTCATTGGCTTTGACTGAAGTCCCTGATCATTCACTTCTGTTGCTGTGCAATTCCTTAATTGATTTAGCATCACGTTTCATGGCTGATACAGTCTGTAACCCTCTCAAAACTTCTTTTACTCCAGCACACTCTGCTGCTACCATATTTATTACAGATGCACTCAAAGTCTTTCACCACCTCTTCTGTTTTTGGCTTAGACTCCAATTTGCATGCAAGGATCTCCAGCTGAGATTAGTACTACTCCAAGGATTAACATGAGAAAAAAGAGAAAGAGAGGGAGAAAAAAAAAAGTGAGTCATCAAGAGACGGAAACTACTTGTTTTGAATCTCTTGGTGGGTGAGGTGTTTTATGAGCCTGATGGTGTTTCTTCATCCTTCTGGTTTCATTCACAGGTGAGTGCAGATCACTGGCAGCTCCTCACAGGCTGCATTCGATAAGAACCAGGCTGAGTGGATGGCAGCTGTCCCTTTGGTAGTGTTTGGTGTGAAAAGCAGGTGAACAAGGGCCATTAGATTTCTTGCACAGCCCTATTCAGAGCCCTTGCAGAGCTCATGGACCCGAGAGCTGCTGCCACATCTCAAACTGCAGCCTCTGGAGCAGGGGAAGCTCATGGCAGGTTCCTGCCCTTGTCCTCCAGCTGGGGCAAAGCCAGGACACTGTTAGGGAACAGTGCTCAGCAAGGAAGTTTAGAAATGTTTAGAATGACAACATTCCCCTGAGTAACTCCAGCTGCAGGTGGTGCTGGTGTGGGCAGGGAGGATGCAGACCCCCAGCTCCTGCTGACTGCACCTCCACAGAGCATGCCCTGCTTCCCTCCCAACCCACCACCCTCAGCCCAGCTGCTCCAGTGTTGGGAGCCAACCTTTGCCAAATGAGTGCAGGGGACATCCCTGCTGCCCTCATCCCACTAATCTGTTAAGGCAGTTGGGGAGTTAGTATTTCCTCAGTGTACCATGGTTCTGCCACGTCCGTCCCTCTTCCCGTCACTGCTGTGTCAAATACAGAATACTTTGGGTTTATATGGCAGAAAATCAGGAACCGTCACACGCTACTGGAAATGTTTGTCATGGCCATGAGGGCACCAACTATCCATAACAGCCCTGCCATGGCCCAGGCCCCCACTCCAGCCCCCAGGGCTGTCAGCCCCTGCCCCAGCAATTCTGCAGGACAGCAATTGCCCCTGCCTGGCTGTGGGCCCCACCGACCCTCTCCCTGCAGAAGAGCTGCAAGGAATGAGCTGGGCTGTGAGTGACCATGAAGGTGTTAGAGGAAAACCAGGCTCCTGCTGTGCTACAGAGCTCAATTCCTCAGATGGTCGCTGGGTAGCAGCACAAAGAACCGAATTTCAGCTTTACCTCCCTTATTCAGGCAATAGATGTGACCGAGAGCAGGGCAGAGAGCCAAGCAAATAACAAGGCCTCAGCAGCAAGAGAAGTCCAGCCTGCCTTTCTCTGACTGAGGAAGCCCTGCTGAGATAAATGCTCCAATCCATCTCTTCTGTGAAACAGGAGCTGAAAAGTGGGTCAGATCCTGCTGCTGGTAGTGCTACATTTGGGGAGGTCTCTGCTAGGAGCTGACAAACGACTGGAGGGGCCAGAAAAAAAAATCAGCTTTGCTTCTCACAACAGAGTTCACCGAAATCATTGTCTCTGCAGGAAGGACGGTGGGGGACAGGCAGGAGGGCTGGGAGGCAGCAGGAGGCAGCACATGTAGGAGCCCACAGCCAGCCCTAGTCTTGCTGAACTGGGTTCAAAGACACCCTTGTTGGCATTTGTGTCCTCGTATCACCTCTTCCTCAGGAGCACTGCTGGTGTCTTTTTCCCCTGAGGTGGTGAACGTTTTTCCTCTTCCACCTTTACCAAGCAAGACAACACACAGAAGGAATGGTGAATAAAGTTAATTCAAATGCCAAATGGGAAAGCTTAGAGGTTTTTAAAACTGTTTGTTTTATGTAAGAACTTATTGGAAACTGGCTGGAAACTGGCACAAACAAGTGCCTATCTGCTCTGAGATACCAGAGGAGATGTGACAGAGTGGAAAAGCCTCTTCCCTGCCAATGTATTTGCTGGAGATTTGATAACAAGGTGGCATTGTACAACAGTGGGTAAAGGTCCAGAGTAGAAAGGAGAAAGAGAAAAGGCCTCCAGGTGGTGCAGGGCTCTGCCTTTGCGGGCTGCAGCTCCTCCACCCAACCTCCTGCCTGCAGACAGCAGGTAGAGCTGGTTAGGTTCAGTGGGAAGGCAGCAGTCAGCTCTCCTGGGCTGTTCTCCTCTACAAACACTGACAGACTGCCTCATCCCTTCATTCTGTTAGAGGGCTGGAATCTCATTCTAGCTTTTCTCTGCACTGCTAGGGAGAACTTTAAGTTCAGCACTCCAACTGCACATTTATAATCTGAGCCAAGATGTGAAACTTAAATACAAGAATTTCAATTTTTAATATTGGTACTGACAAACTTTCAATGGTTCCTGTGAATTTCATTCATCCCTGTCATATTTTCCACTAGATACTAATACTGTGTGTTCTACAAATATTAATACTGAATGTTTTGCAAACACAGTTGATTTGGAATGGTGGCTGTTGAACAAAATTTCAAATTGCAACATTTCACTGTAAATCCTAAACTCATAAACGAGCCTGTGCCCCACCCTCAAAAGAGATGCTCTTATTTGTTTTGGTTCTGAAATGAGAAATACCTGGTTTTCAGTAGCTAAGGGAAGATGGGAAAGTTTGGGCTGCATTCTCTTGTTCTCAAAACTCACCTGCTTTTTGACCCCAAAGAAAATTCGCCAAAAATTATTCAGACACAGAAAACACATCAAGTCAATAACTGTGTTTTTACCCTGACAGGGCAACACGTCTCTTACAATCCCCGTAAGCAGTCTTCAAGTTCAAAATACAGTCTGTCCAAATCAATCCCTAATTGCATGAAGGATGTATCTGAAGTCACACTATCTTAAAGAGCAAATAAACTGAAATGACAATTTATCTTAATAGCCTTTACTAAGCTCATATGAGCAGTCAGGCTTGATCAAATAAGAGAAATGCTTTAACCATCCCAATGGCATCTCAGTTCCTTTCTCCACTCCAAGTTGCTATCAATTGTTATTTCACATCAAGGTTTAAAGAGATACTGGCACCTTGAAGTTCCCTTTAGCTGCCCCGGTGCTTTTATTCTGCAGTGCTTCACACTTGCCTTCCCAGCAGCCTCCCCCGTGGTGGCCACAGGCTGTGGGTGCTTTCATTTATCAGTCAGCCTAAAACCCATTGCTTGAGTCAGCACAGCCAGGAGCTGCTCTCCTCATCTCCCCTCTCCCCTTCTGCTACCCTTTTCCAACAGAGTTGCTTTTAGCTCATTTATCTGCCTATTGGGGTGATATGTAATCAGAGCAAGAGCCCTGATGGGAAATACAAAGTGATTCTATGGAGTGGCTGGCTTTGAAAACCGCTCTGGGCACTGATCAAGGGACTGTTACAGCTGCCCCTTTCATTTGCTTTGCCTTCTGCCCTCAGCCTGTCAGCACAAGACAAACTGGAAGAGCCTCTGGGATGTTCACAGGCCCATCCTGCTGTAGTAAAATCTGGTGATATTTGTGTCAGTAAGGGACAGCCATTTGATGTGAGGTTAAAGGCACAGACTGACTCCTCCAACCCGCTGTGCAGGGCACCCTGGTCTAGCCTTTCTACAGCACCACAGAGATCAAAAGTCCCCATCCACTGACTGTGAGAAGGTGGCACCTCTGCTGTAGTCAGAATCTCCAGTCTCAACCAAAATGTTTCCACTCATGCATCTCTAATGCCAGCATTGTCCAAAGACTGAAAAAACATTCACTTCTTCCTTAGGGAAAGGTGGAGCCACACTCTAAGTCCTAATTAATGACAACTGCACAGTAACACTGAAATTGGGTTTATCCCAGGTCTGCACTCCCCAAAGGTCTTCAACTGCTGAGATCAGAGAATGTCCCTTGGAACCACCAAGGGAAAAGGTCCTGCCACACATCTTCCCAAAAAATTACTGTTACTTAGTTTTTCACATCTGCTTATAGGTACCCCTAGGCAATCTAAGCAATCTAATCCTGTTATTAATCTTTTTCCTTTACTATAAGGAGAACAAAAATAATTTATTCCTGAGTTTGGATTCTGAATACATTTTTTTTCCATACAAAGGAGGCCAAGCAACTGGGTAACGTGGAGGTCTCCTAACATGAAGGTGGATGAAATGCTGCAGAATTCATCTACAGACAAAAACCAGCTGACTGAAGTGCAAATAGAAAGCAGAAAGAGGAATGAAAGCAGCCAGAGAATACCTACAGCAGAGCAGGCAACTGGAAACAGAACCCAGCACTAAAGCCCTTCTGCTTTGCTGACTGAAATGAGCCCATGTCCATCTGCTCCACATCAGGGCAGGATTAGCCAGGCCAGTCCAGCAGATGCCAATGTCAGTGTCTTCCAAGATACACCATTTTTGTGGTTAGTTTTAGAAATAAGTTTGCTTTTAAAAGAAAGATGACCCAACCCTTCGTTCTGGGTAAGAGGCTAGAAACTGATAACAGGAGGTGAAGGGCCACAGAGAGGCAGCAGGTGCCTCACACTCCCCAGCTGCACTGAAAATAGAATTGTTTGGGTTCTGTGTTACCACTGGCACAAACTGAGGGAACTGCAAACCAGTAACAGCATCAGCCTGGTGGGAGCCCATACACACACGCACACACACACACACACTCTCATTCTCTTGGGAATACTCATTCCTGAAAATGCAACTATGGAAGCAAGATGTCCAAGTTGTGAGTAAGATTTGACTGTGAGGTACTTATTCCAGCCTCTCATACCTGGTGCAAAAATTAGTCAGGAAAAAGACCCTGAAGGCCAAAAAACCATGCATAATTCCTTGATAATACAACTGCTAAAATCAATTGCCTGCCAAATAGAATCCCCATATTTGCTCTGATTTGCACGAGGCATTAATTCAGGTTTGGTATTTGCAAGACCCATAAGAGATACTTTTTCACTCACCTCTAAAAAGAAGTAGAATCCTAGGAATGAGCACTGCAAGACAGTTACCAGTTCTTGTGACAGCCAGCTAGCACTACGCATGATGTAACAAAAACTTCAGATTTCTTTAACTGCTTAATTTAAACTGAAGCACTTAACACCGTATGTCAGCGAAATACTGATTTACAATTCTTTCAGTACAAAGAATCTTTCTTTCCCCATCAGTTTCTTACAGTTATTTCTCTCATAAGACAGAAATAAAACAAGTGACTTCACATTACAGAGCTCATCACTCAGAGACAAGGATCTGTTTATACTTACACTGATCATTAAAAAACTGTTTTTACAACACAAAATGGCATTGAAGATTTCAGACAAGCTACTCGGAGGGGTTGAGGGATGATTCTTTACATGTGATTCAATCCTGGAAGTTTGGAATAGTTTTTTTTTTTTAGTGATTAAAATGTTACTACTGCACCTGCACGCACCCACATACTTCAGTATCATAATCACCCAAGCACATACAGAAAAAGCAGCACTGGATAATCTGGTAGGATTCAGGGCAAAAAGTGCAAAGTGCAATTTACCTTTCTGCTGCCAGTACTAGTATTTGCCTTGCTTGTTTTTCCAGAGTTCAGGTGACAAACCTGTATATAAACAGCCCTGCAAGCCGCAGTGGAGATTACACAGTGAGGAGCCACTTCTGTGCCTTCACCATGTGCTGAGAGCTGGCACTGCCAGGACAAAGAGCAACCTTAGACAAGCAACACACACAGCTCACGCACCAGAGATACTGCAGACAAGTTTCTCAGGTTAGCAACTATGGTACTGGAAGGAAATGTATTTTGCTCAGAAAAAACACACATGTATATATTCTTTATTTTTAAGAAAAGATAATTTAAAAAAGCAGAAAATCTTGAGCGGAATGTAGGTAGCAATGTCTTTTATAAAAATCATTTTCTGAAGTACCTATGCTGCAAGAGCCTGAGACAATCCTCTCTCAATAGGTAAATTTTTTTTTTTTTTACAAGATTTAAATCACAATACTAAGTTCTGCCTCATGAAATGAGCTTCTCAGAAGCCTGAGCTGACAGCATGTGATATAAGCTTAGTATTTCCTCATTTTTTACAATAACTTATTTTCAGAAATTATTACCCTGGAGACAGTTTCATCCTCAGCATTACATATCTGAGCATCTCCACAATCTGAGGAAAATTAAAAATGGGGAAAAAGGAGTAAGGTAATCTGAAACATGCACTTCCAAAAATGGTAAGTTATAGGGGGGAAAAAGTAGTAGGTACATGAGAAAGCAAAGTGCCTTTTTTCTTTTTTCTTTTCCTGAATTCGTCTTTCCTCAGAGAAAAGCAGTTTAGCCCTCCCTAAAGAAAGTTCTGTGGTAAAAGGAGATAAAACTCAGAAACTCAATTCCCACTCCAGCCTACCTCCTTTGAAATACACATTCTTCCTCATATTTATGTATGCCTACTGCCCTCAGTCATCCAGTCTCTAAAATGCTTTTCCATCAAGCTTCTGGCTCTCCAGTCACCAACATTTACAGTGGGGATGATTTTCTGTGGCTTCAACCATTGAACAAACCGCTTCATTTCCAGGTAACTGCTGTGTTCACTGTAAGGAATCCCTGAAATGAAACAAATCACAGTCATCAGTCAGTCTACTCAGCTCCTTCCAAGCCTTCCAGCTAACAAACACTTTAGATAAAAGGGGCTTTTAATTCCTATTTGGGATCTAAAGTTTACAGCTAAGGTAAAACAAACCCCCCCAATTTTCCTTCTAGGCGAATTACCTTGCATTAAGTCACCAAGTCATTCATCAGTGCAAACTAAGCAACATCAATCACCTGGTTAAACAAATTTGAAGGGATTTAGCTCCACTCATTAACAAAAACTAAGAGGAAAACCCAGTCTCTCAGAAACAAGACATGGAATGAAATCCTGCCTCTGGAACTGCACTGCCACCAGCATCAGTGACTCCATCCCTGAAGTCTCTACCTGTCTCAGATGAAAGCCTGTATTTGCATTAGGAGGACAGGTGCAAAATGTATGTAAAAACATGCATTTATGGTGTTCTCAATTACTCAGTTCACAGACCTGCCCTGGAGAGACCTGTTCAGTTTCTCAATGAGATACCAGAAAAAGCAGTGGTTACAAAAAACCAGTAGGAGTTTCCAGAATAAAAATATGAAAAGCATCCACACAAAGTTAAATGCATTGAATCTTTGCCACTCATACCATATATAGTGATCTTCCCTCTTGTCTGAGGTCTGATATCCTCCAGAGAAAGGCATGAATCAGAGTAGGTCCATCCCGTAGGTTTGAAAGCCAGAACTTGATCAAAATTCTCAGAAAACTTATTCAAGTGATCTTGCAAGCCCTGAGAAAAAAACCCATATATGTTATATTTAATCCTAATAAATAGCTCATTAGACTAAAGGCTGGTGATTTCATCATAAAGAGACTTCAGACTCCATTTTATTTTCATGTGCTGAGATTATCTTTTTAAGTATCATCTGCCTTGAAATTATTAATGACAAATATGGACATTCATAAACCAACCTGTTCCTTGGGATCTCACTTCCTTCATGTGCATTAAGCACGTATGAACAGCTTTGCATTACAGATCAGAACACATAAGGAATAATCACATCTGCTTATAAGTCTTGCTCCACAAATCACCCATTTCTTCCTCTAAGCTGGAGGTCAGCAGCTGAGTGAAAGGCAGTGAAGACAGTGAAAGGCTGCTTCACTGCAAAATCATCTGGTTAATTTGCAGTGCCACGAAGATTCTGACACCTGCTTATGCCCCAAAGCAACCAGAGTTAATTAAGCTACCCCCAAAAAAAATTACAGCAAGCCAGTGCATGAGTTGAGTATTGCTCTGAGCACTAAGCCATGTTTTACCACCTCTCCAGTCATGATAGAAAGGAAATCACCTCATCTTTTCACTCTAAAAAAAAAAAAGAAGTTACCTTGAAAAGGTTTTCAAGTATAAGGAATGTACAACCCTATTCCTGAATAAAGTGAAGTCAGTATTGCTTCAAGTTAAAAATAGAAAATCAATTTCATGTGTCCTGTATAAAATCTTAAAGGCACATTCCCAATTTGAAAGCCCTACAAGGTTACAGAACTCCAAATCGTAAACTTTATATTAGCGGGAGGCAGAGGAATACAAAGTAAAGACAGATTTAAAAAGGAGGGCAGAGGGGGATAGATGGGCTGTGACAGAACATTAACCAACCTGCCAAGCACTAGCACTTGAAAACTATAAAGCAAGGCAGCAGAAAGCCACCAGTGGGACTGCCACATCTAACACCTTCAGTACAATGGCCAGTAGCAACATCAGAATCCATCAGAGCAGGTACACAAAAGTGACAAAACCCCCATCCCAGCACACAGTTCATTCATCAGCAGGAATTATGGCTCACTGCCATGACTCTGAATGCACTGTGAATGTTCAGTCCTCACTTAATTATAGGTATAACTGTAGCAGTCTAATTCTCCTTCACACTTCATTTTGGGAGGATTAACACAGCTTAAGGTAATTATTCACATATAATAATCACATGTTCCCCTTGTTCTAATTAAATCTAAATACAGTACTTCAAACGTAATGATTATTTTATTAACCAATGCTAATCTGCTTTCAAATTTCATTATAAATCAAGTGTGCAACATTCACATTAAGGATGCCATTTCAATCTTTAAAAAAAATACTTGTGCATTTCAATCACATTTCTGAAAGTCTCACCCCAATGCTAGTACAAGACCCTGCCAAACTAAACAATAAAAGAGGTTCACAGATCCACAGAACCCTGGAAATTTTTCCACTGCATATTCAAGTGGCAGAAGCCTCAATTTTTGAGTTGCAAAAAATTGTTTGTTGTTAAAACCCTTGCACACATTTTGGAAAATATGGCCTCTTTCCCCAAAACAAATTACTACAGTGTTTATTCATAACAAGTCTATTTTAAATACACATTCCAATTTCTTCTTTTATTGCTTTAGCCAACACTGTTCTAAACATTCACCCTTTTAAAGTGGAAAATATATTTCATTGCTGCACCAACCTCCTTCAATCACCATGACAGCCTGTTATCCAGAGTGTCACTGAAGCCAGCAGTGTGCACAAACAGGTTCCGTAAGGTAGGAAAAGACTCCAACATGATTAAATATTTCATTTACCATCAGCCCTAACATCACAAACTCATCTGGCTTATTCAAGAACAGCCATCTGTCAGTACCTACAGCAATCCCTGTATTTCACTGAGGTAAAACCAAATACTGCAATGAAGTACCACATCTGATTTTTAAAAAATATTTTCTTATTATATATCAAATCCACTTGCAATATTGCAGTAATTAATGGTTTACTTTTATAAATATTTTACTTTAAAATTCACATGTATAAAAATCAGACATCATTTCAATTTTTTTTTAATTTTTGTGAATGCTATTCAGTAAGAATATCCACAATATGAATGTACACCAGTCATCTCATTTTTGATCAAGGTAGCACCTAAAGAAAGTTTGATATCATCTCCTAACAAACAAACTCATCTAGAAAGCTAGAGCTATACATAGAAATACCATTAAAAAACCCAAAAATAAGCCAACTCAATCCAGCAGTAAAACAACACCACAAAAAGCTTACTCATTATATTATGGACTTGTAGGTTTGCAACTGAAACTACGTGAGCCCAATTAAGAAGTAGGATTGTGTTCTTAAGTAGGGCTAAGGATCAAATAAAAGAGAGTCCAGGCATTGTTTCTGTCATGTCTGCTGTCCAGAACCTCCTGATCTCAGAGGTGAGACCCTGCACAACACGACTGCCTCCCTCTGAGAAGTAAAGCTGTGCAGAGACATGCCTGAGGTACAACCACACCCTGAAAGTCCAGCTGTGTCAGTGTGCCACACAGGCTGGGACAGGTGACAGTAGCAGCACATAACAACCCAGAAATATGCAGAAGAAACTGAAATAAATTACTATTTAAGACAACACAACACATTAAAAATAAATCCATACACATTTCCATTACTCAGTTTCTGCCCCACCATGGAAAATGTTATAGAACCAAGTTAAAGCATTAAGATACTAAGATCCATCTCCTGGAGCTCCATCCAAAATCACAGCCTTTTCTTCTCCTTTTTAGGTCAACTCTGACCTTGACCAGTCCTGCAAGCTAAATACCATCTTGCTCTGAAGGATTTGTTTGAGACGGCGCAGCAGGCCTGAAGCAAAATAGGAAAATGAATCCAAGTCTGTAAGGCATAAAAAACCATTGCTTTTCTCTTTCTTCCAGGTTGCCTTTATTCTAGAGCCTGCTGCTTTAACTTACTGCCATTCAGCATTTTGTAGTCTGTTTAGAATAACCTAGGAATTAGTCACCTTTCCTAACTAGGAAATTCACAGGAAAAATGCTCAACAACAAAAACATCAGTGTCTCAGATCTCAACCAAATGCGCACTCGAAATCAACTTATACTGGATAATGTTTTAAAATTAACTAGTTTAGTTGCTTTTGCTACAAGTATTAGAGAAGATTGTGTGTGGAAGAACTAAGGCATGTGTATATATGAGGTGTCCCACAGTTCACTCAATGCATGTAATTTGTTTATGTGCCAATTTTCATTGATTTTCAAGTAACCTCATCCCCAGTGTAAATCATCAGCACAGAGAGTGCATATTGTTTTAGAAGATTAAAATATGGCTACAAATACATGGAAATTGGACTGAAAAGGACAGAGTTCCTATTCCTTTTTTATCAGACACCTGGCTGGTAGTTGGCCATGTACACAGGCTGCCTCAAAACAGAGGCTCACATGCAGAAAATCCTTTTAGTCTTTTCCAACATGGGACCAGGTAAAAGGCTGAAAACAGGGACTCCATGTCACAAGATACTAATTGCTAATAGGACAGATTGTGCAGTGATTACATAAATCTACTTCAAAAAGGCCTGCAAAGAGCCAAGTCTTTGAACAAGCCTCATCTTATCTTGTAGAAGCACCACATCGTGTTTGGAGAAGTTATTAATGCTTAATTGCATTTCATTTTCAATGTATTGCTACATGTCAAAACTGCACTAAATAAATATGATCCGACAAGAGGTTAAAAAGCACCAAACAGCAGCAGTTGGGAGGAGCCAAGAGGATTTTCGTAGCAGGTTAATCAGAGTCCATTTTCTGAACTTACCTTAAAATTGATTTGCATCATGGGTAGGACATGAAGCAAAGTACCATTCCAGTCAACACTGATGAGGGAATTAACAGCTGCTGACTCCAAGCACTGCAGTGTTTTGTACTTGTCACGGGACATGCTTGCTTTTGAGCCCAGAACTTCAGCAATTGCTTCAGGATTCATTAGGAAGAAATCAGATAAAGAAAATTGTAAGAGTTCTTTTTTTGGCTTGTTTTAGAGATAGTCCTGATTATTGTACTAGATTATTTTTACTATTGGAAAAATAAATCCATATTCAACAGGATATAGTATTTCATATTCTAAAATTAAGAAGAGAAACATGTAATGGCTGCTAAAAACCTTTATCCCCTACATTTTAGCAGCTGAATTTTGTATGACAATTGGAAAAAGAAGCAAAAGCACATTGCTAAACTCTAAGTCATATTTCTTTGGTATAATGTTACTTAAGTGAACTGATAGTAATTCCGAAGTTGCCAGAAACATGCTGGTTCTGGAATATATGACTAACAGCCTACATTAAAGACAGACTAAATTTCAGTGAGAGTAAGTTTTGTATTGATGACCTTAAATGTGCACGAAAGCACAAATGGTACACAGCTGCCTACACTAGAGTATACATTTGGGCAATCAAATGGTTGGTTCCTGGTGCTGTAACTGAGTGGAGCATAGCACACAAGATTTTCACTTAGTCAGAAAAGATGTGATTTAGTCTGGGGAATGCTTTGTTAAAACTGATTATCACAGGGCCTGAGCAACCTGGTCTAGTTAAACTGTCTCTGCCCACAGTACTGGGGTTGGAACTGGATGATCTTTAAGGTCTTTTCCAACACAGGCTTATCCTGTGATCCAGGAAAATATATAATACAAACCTGGAAGGAAAAACTCAAACCAGAAGTTTAAGAATAATATCCCTTTGTTGTTTCTTGACAACATGAAATTATTAACAACAAAAATGTCATAAAGGCCTCATTTTTTTTTTTATTGCCCTTGGCAATTTTCTCACCACAATCAATCAAATAGATTCATACTTTTAGTATCCAAACTGGCCACCTGGATAATCAGTGTGGGGGCAGGTTGTAAACATGGCAGTGCACTACTTCTTTCAGAAAGTTAGAACTTACTGATTAGAAAACTAAAAAAAACCAGCAGTAGGATTATTAAATACATTTAATTTCTTTACACAATATCTGAACATCCAGACTAAGCCACCTTTCATATCATCAAGAAAGTAATCTTCTAACACTAAATTAGCTATTTATTTAGTTATTTGATCCAGTATACTTCTTTTCCATACCTAAAAAAACCTTTTCTTTTCCAATGGAGTAAGTGCCACAGACAACTAGAGTACGTGGGTTCAAAGTCACTGTCTCAAAGGCAATATTGACAGCAAACTGGATAACCTCTTGTTGTGAAGGAAAAGTGTACTCAGGGCTGCAGTATCTAGGGCATGGAAACAAAATATGCCACTGTGTTACACAAGATAAAAGACATCTGAAACTACCACGAAGGCACTCGAAACTGCATGTACACAATAAATGAAACAGACATTATTCTTCTATATAATTTTTGTCTATTATAAACACTGAGATGCCCAGATGAAATTGTTGCAATAAAAATTACTCTGAGCGTATCAGTGTTTTCTCTACAACTATTCACACTCTGACACCGAATTCTACAGTTGCCTCTTTACAAATACCAAATGCTCTTTAAGCTAGATATTCGTATCACATACTAATTATATCCATATGTCTATTTTTTGTCATACATACCCAAATTGTAACATAAGGCATTATTCATTCACAGAAACATATGGAACAGAAATAAAATTCTGCAGCTGGGCATTAGTCATCCTTCACAGAAAAACAATTTTATATACACAAGTCAGAGAAATGTCTAATGAAAACCCCCAAAACCCCAGCCACTTGGCATTCTTTCACCTTTGAATTACTCCACACCTCTTTTCACAATAGAGTTGAACCCACGGAAAACTAGCGTTCCATGAACCTCTTGTTTTAGAGCTGAACACTTACTGCATGAGTCTTGACACCCAGAATTTAATACCACTTTTAAATAATACAGCGATCTGAGCAAATACTTCAGCATCTTTTCCACCACCTACTTTCATTCTCTCATGTAACAGCATAACCAATTAAGCTACACATACATCAATTGTGAATAAATATCTGTTTTTATTCAACACTAAATAGAGCTAAAAAGTGTTAGCACAGTAATGCCATTTATACTTACATTTACTTGGTTCATGTCAAGTCTTACTAAACTGAAAAGAGCAGGAGTAAAGTGAAGAAAAGATTCAATTTGAAGACAACTTACGTGGTGTCGAGGTAAAGGGCGTGGACCTGCCGACCGATCAGAGCGGGGCAGCGCTCCATGGAAGGGTCTGCCCTGAAGTCCCCCGTGTGCAGAACTACAGTCCCACTTGGAAGGTGGAACAGGATCATTGCTGCACCTGGACAGCTGGAACAAACAAACAAAAAACCCCACACAAATGATGTCAGCGCTCTATACTGATAAACTGCCTTAAGAGGTAGAACGCCCTTCAGTAGCAGAAAGGTGTGCAGAACAGCATTTTACATCATAGCTACTATGTAGCCTAATTTAGCTAAAAATTCCTGATTTCTAAAGAAATAATGCAGCTAATCCTATGGCCACAGACAAGCTTGACTTCAAGTTCTTACATGCAATAGAAAAAAAGAAAAGAAAAAAAACCCCACATCAATGGTAAAGCAATCAAACATTAACTTCCTCTTTGGGATGCTCCACCCTGTAGGTACAACAAAGATGCTGGCTCAAAAGCAACATCTGAGGTTCTATTACTTGATTCAAAGGGGAAGCAGCACACCAACGGGAAGCAGTATTCTTATTCAGAAGAAACAGAATTGTATTACTGCAAATTCATCTTCGTTCCTGCAGTACTTAGTGAAGCGTTTTCTTTTAAATTTTATTTGCAGGTTTTAAATGTTATCCTTCATACACAATTCCCTAGTTATAAATACAACTCCCTTACAGGTGATAGCAAATCCATCCCACCTCCTGCAGATTCTTGCTAAAGCTTTGTGGAGGTCAAGAGCTCAGACTGGAAAACTGAGTGGGACTATTTTAGATACCCTTCATCTGCAAAAGGTAAATGAAATCTAAAAAAATAAAGGAAAAACTGTATTGAATCAGAGTTAACAATGACAGAATTGGTGAATTCTTCAAGAAGCTGAACTTTGTACCTAAGGTACGTACAGCTTTTAAATTGAAGCACAGAATCACAGAGACAAACAGGAAAAATGAGAAGTGTACATCATCAACAAGGCTTCCTTCATTCCTAGGACTTCATGGAATCTTATCCCTCCAACTATAAACAAATCCTACACTAAGCAATATTAATACCAGCTGTGACACAGTCCTGCATTTCAATATATGTACTGCAGGGAAGGGACTCTTCCTCTAGCCATGACCAAGATACCAAGAGGCAGAACAGCAAGAGCACAGGGCTGGAAGTCAGGCACTACTGAACTTTAAATCCAGCATTACCACATAATGCCAGTGTAACAGACAACAGTCTCACCCTTTACCACCAAATCCAGTGGAATTCTTGTCCAGATTTCAACAGCCGTTTCTCTGAAGTTCAATTTTCAAAATGCTGGCTAGGTTATGTCTCTCACAGGATTCAAAGCGTCACATTTTTCCTTAGCTCAAGATTTCCCTACCATCAGGTGAAGCCACAGAAACCTAATGTATGTAATAATCAAATCAAATGTTCCCAACTAGACACCAAAAAACCAGACAGTGTCCAGACCACCAGAAAAATCATTCGACCTCTCAAGAAGCGCAAAAATTATGGAGCTACATGTGGTTAACAAAACGTACTCAAAACAAAGTTAAACTAAAATTTATAAAAGCCTGTTTCATTTTTGAAGATAACCCACCTATTTCAAAAGCTAACTACTTCAAGAAATTTAGGCTACTCCATGTTTAATTCAGTTCTGAAGTGAAAATGCATGTTACCAAGGCACCTTGGGAATGTGACACATTTTCACCCTTACTTTTTCAGATCCACTGAAGCCTAAAAATCATGAAAACCTAAACTGCATCTGTACAGCTCTTTATCTTTAATATTCTATACATACAAGTTTTCCACAACAAATGCAGTGATACCTACTGATTGGCATCGAGCAACACCACTTTGATCCCACTGATTACACATTCCGTGTCCATTGGCAGCACGTGGACATACTGCTCCTGGACTCGAAGTTTGCTCTTCACCAGATTGCCAGTTATCTGGAACAGGGAAAGGATTTAAAATGGAATAGGAACAAAATCTAAAAGAAGTATTTGTTTATTTTAAAAACAGAAGCTCTCAAAAACAGTCTGGCTTAGAGAGAAACTATAAGGTCCTGGGCATAATCAAGCCTTTCAGTAACATTTCACTTCTCAAATAGCAAACTGAAAAACGTTGTCTTAAGAAAGCAAACTTTTAAAAGCCTGTCAACAGGTTATGGATTAGAATCAGAGAGGAGGCACACAAGGGGGAAGAACATCTCCCTTACAGACTATCAAGTCAAGGAGAGGAGGTGGGTTATACCTTCTTAAAACAACTGAAGAAATTGCCAGGTAATGGGCCCCTGGATCTTATCACCAAGGACTACAGTCACCCCAACACCCACTGGAAGGGCAACACAGGACACAAGCACTCCAGGAAACCTTCAGAGTAGATCATAGGGTTTTTGATGCAAGCTCTGGATGGGTTGATGAGGCAAGGTGCCCTACCATGTTACAAGTAGAGGCGAGCTGGTTGGACATATGACAGCTAATGGCAGCCTGAAGTGCAGGACACACAGGACCAGGCTAAAACAACTCCACTTGCTTCATGTGGAGAAGAGATGGCTTAAGCAGAATCTAAAGTTCGGACTTCCATCACTTGAGTCATTATAAAGATGGAGCCAGATTCTTCTTCATAATGCACACAAAAAAAACCTCCAAGCTACAATCTCAATTTGCAAAAAGGGACATTTCAAATGTATATTAGGAGGGAGAAAAAAAAAAAAAAAGAAAACCAGAGTGGGTAAGTACTGCAGCGGTTGTAAGGAGACACAGTGAAATCTGGCCTATTTTCAAAATCTGACTGACAAAGACTCCCTGCAGTCTGATCTAACTTTGAAACTAGGCTCACATAGTGCAGATCAGTCTATATAACCTCTAGAGATCCATGCTATCTAGACAGGGAAGTTTCACTAGTCTTCATCAGCCTAATCAGGATTTCTTTGCAAGCAAAATGCATATTCCCCTGTACATACCCACTGACCCCAAAATGGAACGGCTGATCTTCAATTTACTTTCATCAGTACAAAAGTGATTACAGCTGCATATAGACTTGGTAACTTCTAGCAATCTTGAAAAACCTTACCTTATTACAGTAGATTGGAAACCTGAAGTTTTTTGTTAGTCCGCAATAGTGATCAGAGTGAAAATGAGTAAGGAAATAAGCTGTACAGCCTTCAATTTCCCCATACTGGAAGGCATCAACTGTAAAACCAGTTCCTATAACAAAAAGGGAAGAGAAGCCAATCAGCAAACGTGCAAAGTTCAGAACCAGTTTATAATTAAACGTTGCTGTTGTTTTCTTTCTTCCCAACTAAAAGGTAATAGTTACTCTGCATACAATTGAAGGAGCCATTTAAAGATTAACATGGTTTGTGTATCAGTCAACAGCTACAAAAAGAGATTTTTGCTTATTGAAATACAAATTTCACAAGGTGTCCACACACAAATACTTCCAAAGGCCTCCCAAATATGTTGTTCAGCAGCCATCCTACAGAAATGGCAACTGGTTAAGCAAATAAAACACATCTATCTGCATTCTACTGCTGTTTTTAAAAGTTCACATAGATTGACATTTAATACTAATGTCTTAACACAAAATAAAACAGGTAACTGCAGTTTAACAGAATGCATTTTGCAATCAAACTGCAATTCTTCAATTATTCTAAATTTCATATTCCTCTTAAAGTATGCACTAATTATTAAGAAAGCAATGTGGAGTCTTCAAATATACTTGTTGAGATGAAATGTGTCTGATTTGCCATTGTATGCTTTCAGTGTTGTATAAAGATGTTGCATAAAGACAGCTGTATAGCTGTATTTGCCTTTTCTCTGCAAATATTCTTTTAAAATACAAACATACTGATAAACGGTCCTTTTATATTGGATTATACTTTCTTAAAGCCACTAAATAGTGCATACAACTACTTCATCTGGCAGCACGCAAATATTTTTCATCTTATGTTACAAAAATTTCCCAGATCTTCTAGGAGAGCTATAAATAATTCCACTTACTTGAGGCTAGAACTTCAAGTATTTGCAAGGGAAAAAAACCCATAGCAGTCTGCTAAGTAAAAATCCCCAACCAAAAAATCCCCAAGTGTTTGAGAGGTGCCAGACAAAAAACTAACTTTAGTGGTGTGAGAATCTGAAGCTTTTTAAGATGCTGAACCATCATCCTTTAATTTGTCTAATTGCTTGAGGAGATCCTGAGAAATTCTTGACTGTTTCCTTAACTGTTCAGTTTTCTTTCTTTGTTCCCAGAGTTGTAATAAATCATATTTCTAATACTATTGAATTGCAAACACAAAATTAAGCTCAATTCTTTTAACTTAGTGTTAAGGAAATAACTGCTCTTCACAGCTCTATTTTCAGGCACAACTGAAGCGATGCAAAAGACTAAATTCAGGAATTAGGAGTGTATATTAACATGGAATATATTAAAAATTATTTTTAAAAGTAGTTATCAAGAGAAAAAATACTGAAGCCTAAAATTAGGACAAAAATACAAGACTCCAGCCAAAATTAATTAACCCCTAAAAAAACCAACCTATATCTCACCTGGTATTTTCTTGTAGAAAGGGCAGTGTTTTTTTCTTGGTTCTTCACCTGTAGTAGGTAATTCTTTAAATTTTTTTCTCCACCTTCGTTGGCCACCAGAAGTTACATCTACAGTGGCTCCATTTTTACTTGAACTTTCTGTAACTGCTTCTGCAGCTTCCACAGACCCCTCAGCTTTCCTTTTTTGCTGTCTGGGCCTCTTTCCATCAGGAGACACGGAACTTGGTGTCTGCTTTCTCTCACTCAAACACGTCTCTCCTTTGCTTTCCTCCTTTACTTTGGGTTTTAACCCAAAGAAAACACCAATGTCCATTTGTTTGAGTTCTTTGGCAGGACTGGATTTAGTGTTCATAGTTGCCAATGAAAGAGATGGCACTGATTTAGAAGAGATGGGGCTGGGAAAGCACACAGCAGCTGTAGTACTATTTCCTTTTTTCTCCACTGTCTGCAAACTCTCCTGGCGAGCTGTTTTTTCAATTGCACTGGCAGTCATTTCATCTGTATTAGTCAAAATGTTACTTGGCTCCCTCAAAACATTCTTCTTCTGTGGCACAAGAGAGTCAGCATCTTTTCTGTTTGGCAGCAAGGATGTCTCAGTAGAACTCACATATGCAGAATCCAAAGCAAAAGCACAAGCATCTCCTGACTCTGTGGTTCCTGCTTTGGCAGCAGAGGAAATCAATTCTGGCTCCTCATAACTAGAAGGAAAGGAGGATCCACTGGCTACCACCCCTTGATGAGGACCTACATGATTCAATGTATTTACTTCCTCACAGAGAGTTTTTTTAATTATGAAATTTCCCATTTCCCTATGTTCATTCTGAGGCTTCCTCTCTAAGAGAAGAGCATCAAATGTTTTAAAAGCCACAGAATCAGAGTCTTCATCTTCTACCTTCTGCACTTTGAATAATTTATTCTGTGATACTTTTACTTTCTCTCCCTCTTGCTCAGTTTCTTCTTCACTTTCCTCAAACGTACTCAGTGGAGAATAAGAAATTTCACAGTCATTGAAGTCCACCTTTGACTGCAGCAGACTTGGCTGACTTGCATCTTTCTGAATACACAGATCTTTCCCAGTTTCGCTTTCTTGAGAGGACGCAATATCAAAAAATTCAAATTTACAACTATTATCTGTGGTCTGTGGAAGCTGAAATGTCTGTTGAGGTTTTTGAACACCTGCAAAAAAGGAAGTACTTCCACTGATTATATTTAGAGACTTCATTTGTAGTGAACTCTGCACCTTTGATGCACAATCATCTTTGGGACCACATTTTGTATCTTTAGATGGTTTCTCATTCTGTGAGGTTTCCTCTACATGACATGGGGAACAGCTGGGCTCAGCAGCAGTAGAACACGCCATCTTCATCTCCACAGTGTTTCCTGAAGAGTTTACAAGATAATCTCCTGCCCTGTTTGCTGCGAGGAGGAAATGGCTGTAACGCTTGTAGTGGGATGGAATGGTAGATGTGCACAGTAAACCATCAGGACACTCTATAGAAAAAGTTAAACAGAGGTGTAATGTTAACATCTTTGCAAGTATAGTTGGCATAATTAAAATAAAAATCACACATGACACAACATTTAAAAGCTTTTTCTTCTAAACGCAGCTACTGGAAGACAGAAAGCATAAGTGAAAAGCAATTTCCAAGCTGCCAAGACCTCCTGCTCTGAGCTAAGCAATAAGAATGCTTCCAACCTAAAACCAAACAGCTGCTGCTCATACAGCACTATGCCTAAATTCTACAGCTCTTTAAGAACAAGAATACTTAACCCTGCTTCAATGCTATGCTCATGTAATCACATGGCTTTTAGTTTACGACTGTCCTATATACAAGCAAACTCAGAGTAGCAGCACCAAAAAGAGCCAGTGTATTTCAAATGTAAGTAATAACCAAACACATCACATATATTTCAAAATAAACCATATCTCAATTCTGAATCAACCTGAAATTCCATTTCAAATTATCTATTAAACATTAAGAAATAAAAAGAGTCATTTACTTACAGGGAAAAAAATTCAGCCTTAAGATACCAGAAAAAATCTACAGCTATTCCCCAACCCTTTTCCACAGATGCTTTCTAGCCTAACTTTTCAGGGTTTTAAGGTGAATGCACAAATCAATCAGAAGGACTTTTCACCTGTTAATTATGGGAGTGAAATGTAAATGAGGTGTTTAAACACCTGCCTTAAATTAAAACCACTGCCAAAATCAGGATTAAAGGATTTCATTGTTCTGAAGAAAAAACTTGAAGTTATAGAAATATAAAAATGAAAGTGACTGCATTACCTAAAGCAGTCTTTACTCAAGTTTCTTGTCTGTATGTTTTCTGTTTTCACAAGTTATAAAGTGTATTAAGGACACGTTGGATACCTGAATGTGTTCAGATATGGTATTTCCCCATGAAACTAGAATTTGGAATGTGCCAGTTTTGAAATTGGAATGTGTCAGTTTTATTCCTCTTGTACAGAATGCAAAACAAAACTGTGTTGTGTTACGATACAGGAATGTTCATCTATAATTCTGTATAATATTTCTAAATTATACTGGCTCACAAGCTAACATTTCAAATAAATTAGCATATTTCAGCTTCCAGATGTCCACAGACAATTGGACAAATCACATAGCAACATGGATACAGGATAATCTGTATCTAAGGACAAAGAAACTTGATGTCAAAAGTCAGAACCTTGTGACAGAAGACTTTTTTCTGACACTAACTTAGTAATTGTAACAGGTTTCATTATTTTAAATATGCACCTTTAGTTTGTTCAATGAACTACTAAAACTGGAGCTTGATAAACCATGAATCTTTCTCACTACTCTCAGAGTTTTGAGGTTAGATTCCGAAATGAGATTTTCATGTCAGATTTCCACGTTCTTCACAAAGAAGCAAAAATTTCATACAATAATAGTATTGATAAGTAATAACATAATAAAACATGATAAAAATCATATCAACTACCTTCTCAGATTTTGAACTGAATATAAAAACCAAGGTTTACAGAAACGCTTTGTGAGACGCCCGTAACTTTTCTCTGAAGGCTTTTTTCTTACTCTATTCATACCTTTTTCAATAGGTCCTGGAGTATCCAAACATTCATACAGGTGCCACTGAGGTGTCTGGACCAATAGCAAAGAGAAAGGCATCTGGCAGCTGGGACAGTATCCATCATGAACAGGCTTTGCATTTTGTGAGCTCTGTTCTGCCGGGCTACTCACGCTTTCCTGGGAGTGCACACTACTGTCATCTTTACACTGATCCACATCCTGATTTGGCCGTGATCTCTGCTTGGTTTTCTGAGGTGTATCAGTTTTTCCTACGGATTTCTTTTTCCTATTTCTCTTTGGTTTTGGCCTGCCCTTGCCATCACTTACTTCCTGCCCTGGTGTAGAGACGCTCTGTGAATCACTCCGATGCTTTCGCTTCCTAATGGATTTGTACTCCCAAATGTCCTCTTCCAATAAAGCACCTTCAGACATGGCAACGCATGAAATATTCCCTTTTCTTTTAAGCAACAGTCCACAAACCTGCCTTTCCTCACACTAATGTATCTTCTCTTCTCTCCACTCTTCGCTATCTGAAGAAAAGCTGCAGAACCCCATGTTAAAGAAGCAACACTGGCCCACAAACCAAGAAGCAGTCCGTGATGGGACAGGAGCATGGTGGATCCTATCCCAAAAACAATTTAATGAGCGTCTCTCTGTAGATTTGCGATTTCTCCAGTTACACAGGACCCGAGTCTGCAAAGACTTGCAGGGTGAGCCATTTCCTCCAGCTTCCCGCCGTCTTAAGGACCACCCAGCCTCGACAAGGGCCGCCCGGCAACCCCGCTCACGAGATTTTGAAACAAAATGACGAACAGTTCAGTCACGGGATTGTTGCCGGGGTGTCCTGGGATGCTCCCCCCGGAGTGTCCTCCCGGAGTGTCCCGTGCTCCTGGAGTACCGCGGGGAGGCTCCCCCGGCGTGTCCCGCTGTCGCTCCCCGGTGTGTCACCGTGCCCTCGAGTGTCCGGGATGCTCCGTGGGATGTCCCGCTGCTCTGGAGTATCCGGGGTGGTCCGTGGGATGTCCCAGTGCTCCGGAGCGTCCCGGGATGCTCCGTGGGATGTCGCGGTGTCCCGCCGGTACCGCGGGTCGCCGGCGGGCGCCTCCTCGGCCGTTCCGCGCCGCGGCCGCGCATTCGCTTCCGCAGGTTCGTCACCGCGGCTGTCGCCCAACTTTTCCGCCTCTCCCATAGTATCTCCACCCCCCCCACCCCCCAAAAAAAATCCCATCGTTTAAATTACTGGCGCCTGGTTTGGACTTTGTTCGGTGTTGCTCAGTTTTCACACCTTACAACCAGAAAAGCGGCCGGCCGGGAAAGGCGAGCTGTGTTGAATCTGCGGTGCGGGAATCCCCAACACGGGCTCCCTCCGGGAATGTGCTGCTGTGGATACCAAGGATATGTAAAAACAGGGAAGAAGTGAGGCGGTCCCGCTTTAAGACAGACGAGTCACTGCGCGTCTGTGCTTTGTGTTTTATTTTCGTTTTTAATCGCGGTGTTCCGCCCTGGCCCCGCGGGCGGTGCCGAATGTGCGGCCGTGAAGCGCCAGGCCGGTACACAGCGCCCGGGTGCGGCGATGGCGGCGGGCGGGCTGGCGGGGCTCCTGCCCGCCCAGACACAGCTCGAGTACGCGCTGCTCGACGCCGACACTGCCCAGGAGAAGGAGAACCTGGTCTACCAGTACTTGAAGAAAATGGACAGCCGGGAGCGGGACCTGACGGTGCCCGAGCTCGGCGGAGGTGGGTGGCGCGGCCCGGGCGGGCCCGGGGGTGTCCCCGGGAGAGGTGGCGGAGCCCGGGCTCTCCCCGTGTGGGGTTTGCCTGGAGGTCCCGCTGCCGGTGAGGGCCAGGCAGTGACGGCCCCGTGAGCCGCTCTTTTGAATTGCACTTGTAGCTACAGGAAGTGTCACTCCTAGAAGCGCCAGGAGCGAAGGGCAAGGGAAAAAAATCTTTTAAACATGCTCCCCCTGGTAGTGGCTGCAAAAACACGTTCTTTAAAGCCTCTCTTCTAAATCGCTTCCCATCTGTACTATGTATTGTCATCTGTCGCCTCTGGTCATAGTGAGAACCTTAATAACTCTCTTTGCATTCTCCTGAGCTCCTTTGGTTTCCCTGAACATCCCTTAGGATGTTTCTCAGCTCCCTCTCCCCATCACTTAGCCGCACTTGTCAATTTTCGTGTCCCTGAAATACACAGTAATACAAACTGTGCTGGAGATGTCATTCATCCTCCTTCAGTGGTTTGCCCCTTTCACACATTTCTATATCTCTTCTTGTGCTTAGGGGGAATCAAAGGTTAAGCCTTGTAAGATCTTTCAAGCCCTGCTCAGAGTCCTTTTAACCTTAAAGAGGCTCCCTGCAGCTGTGGGGACATGTGACTGAGAGACAGAGACCTTAAGAGGTGAATTTCAGGGTTAAAGTCACATGTATCATGGGAATAAATTATGACTTTTAACCAATGAAGCAAATGGAATGCTTGCTCTGTCTAGATTTGGACTCCTGTCTCAAATTTTAGCTTTTGTCATTAATGTTGTTTCAGTGTTCTGTTAAGGCTTATTTTGTCCTCTGAATAGAGCTCAAATAAGTAGCCAACATCTATGAAAGGTATTTTAATTCTAGTGAAAAGGGGAGAAATGCTGTCAAATATAAGCTACCCTTTTCATTTAAAAAGTAAACCGCAAAACCCTTATACTGTAGAAATAATACATATACTTGGTAAATTATTCCCATTATTGTCACCAAAGCTAAATGTATATGCATCCATTTATGATTATAAACATGTGGAGGTAGAGATCAGTTACGTAGAGGTCAATCCTCCTCGTAGTGAATCAGAAAGCAAGCCTCCTGCTGACTTCAGGAGGAATAACTTCTCCTGGGGCAGTAAGAGCTTACTTGCTGAAACTGTCAGAGTGGAAGTTTTGAGGATTTTTAGATTAGTCAACCTACATATTTTTTCAAAAGGCCTTCAAAAAATTAGTTCAGCTTTGCATTTTATCACAACTATCTCTTCCACCTATGATTTTTCATACATTTTAGGAGATATTAATGGCAGACCGCATTTTAGGATATTTATTCCTTATCTTGATTCCAGGTTCTAATGAGATCAGAGGATTATCAGTTACCAGTGAAGAAAGAATGTTTTCATATCTCATGTTAAGTGGTTAAAATAAATGATGAGAAGTACTGCTGGATATATCTGAAAAAGCTGTATTTCTCCCCATGTAACAGGATTAATTTATACGTGTCATTTCAAACTTTGAATATCAAGATCAAAACTGTAAGCGCAAAAATATTTCAGTGATCTCTGAAATCAGTTTTTTACAAAATTATTGGAAAAAATAATTAAGAGATAAACACTTTCTCACTTCTACTAGCCTTTATGTGAGTTTTAAATAAATGATTTTTACCCATATGACATTGTTGGTGCTTGAATGTAGATCATGTTTTAAAACATATGAAATTTGTTCTGAGGCTTGCATGTTCTTTCAATTAAAAGGTGCCTATTTAAAGATACGAACTACACTTTGATATGACAGTAAGTCTTGTTAATAGTATTTATTTTCTTTCAGTAATTATGAAAAACTGTGGAACATAAGGATGAGTTGGATAAATGCAAGTCTTTTTGTTTGCTTTTCTACCTGCATAGAAGGGATGTCAAACTCTTTTTTAAAAGTTAAAAATACCAGGAATATTGTGTGGTGTTGGTGTAAATTAGGGCTAAGTGTCTGCTTTTCCCTACCCTTTCCCTAACTGGGTATCACTGTTCTCTGCATTTCAGATCTACAATGGTTAAACACTGAAGGTCCTATTTCTCTTCACAAAGACCTTTGTGGAAAAGTTGTGGTGTTGGATTTCTTTACTTACTGCTGCATCAATTGCTTGCACCTGCTGCCTGACCTCCATGCCTTAGAGCACCAGTACTCTGATAAAGGTAAAAGTGCTTAGGCTTGCTTGGAATAGAATTTCCTGGCATTGTTGCAGGCCGACTAGCTGAGTCACTTTGTTGCTGGTTACTAAACTGCTGGCAATATTTCAGGGGTGTCTAAAAATGTCTTCTAATCTTTTAAGTAGCCTAAAAAAGGTGGCTGTGTGTGCTTCCAGCACATTTTTAAATGGAGTTAAGTAAGGTATCTGTTATGTCTGTGTAATTAGACAAACAGGATATGTGCTTCAAGCCCAAATCTGATATCTTTATAAATAAAGCTACTCAAAAATGTAAGATACAGGCTCAAAGTTAATATAAGTATGTAACTCTCTACACTTGACTGAGGAACCAGATCTGAGAAGAATGTAGTAAAGGTGGTAGAATGGATATAGGTAAGTGGTAGAATTGGATGTAGATTACTTTTTTTTTTTCCCCTTTGGAACTGAAATAACAAAATATACAAGTCTGATGTAGAATTTTTTTATTTTTTTCCCCATTGGAACTGAAATAACAAAATATACAAGTCTGATGTAGAATTTTTTTGGTGTTGACATAATATTGTACACCATTAATAGCCCTGTATTCAACAGGGGCAATTGTGGCCTTTAAAGTCACAACTGAAATGACATCTGTCTCTTTGACTGAATAAATATGCAGGGTACTTTCTATTGAGAATGCAGTATCTTGTCATGATGGCTTGTCAGAGATAAGCTGTAGTCTTACACAGTATGTCAGCTACTCACTTATCTTGGGTTTTTTAATAGACTGAACAGTGAGATGAAGAACAGTGTTACTTTCAGCCCTAAAAATATTGTATTAAATACAATATATACATAGTAATAACATTGTAGTGTTTAAGTCTGATTCTCCATTGCTGTTGCCGATTGTTTCTAATTTTGGCAGCGTTTATTTTCAAGAGAGAAAGAAATTGCAATAGCTTTGAAATTTACATAGTGCTTTAGATAGGTTTACATAGCACTTCACAGAAGATTCAAACTAATTTTTCTGCCTTGGAAAGCTTAGCTTTGGAGAAATTTGAGATGCAGTGTAATGTTTCAGATGTTAAGAACTTTGTCTAATAAGGAAAAACCTTCATGGCATTTTTTTGGGAGTGAGTCAGTTTTAAGTGGGGTGTGATTAGCCAATGTTGGGAAGAAGGTCTTGATTGATATTTTTGGAAGATTATATTTATCATATAATGAATAGTATCTTTAAATGATAAATGTAGTATACTGTTATTGTATTAATGTAGCTGTTATATCCTTAATCTGGTTTTTATGGCTAAACTGTTAAATTAGTTGATAACAAAATACTTATTTTAACAACCTCTCCCCTCAAGCTGTCTCTTTAAAGTGCTTGAACATCTCTATACTGGTGTAGAAGAGGCTGCAGCACTCTGAACTAAAGCTCTACTTGGAGACACATTTTTTCCTTTGACTTGTATTAAGCTTCCTGCCACAGGAGTTACTACTTGAGGAAAGTACCTTGCTGATGGGTGATAAATGATTTTTGTATTTGAACTATCCCTGTAAGTTCTCTTTGGATTTGAAATATCCTGTTCCTGCAGGATCCATAGTGAGAAAAAAGGTGCTTGGGGTGAAAGTGGAGGTAAAAGGAAAGAAGAGCAGGTGTGTGGAACATTAATCTTAAATTTAATCTGTTAGGAAGCAGAGAATAGCAGTTGGACTCAGGAAGAGATTAAGGTGCTTGATAGTTCAAACAAAAAAAAAACCACATGGCGGTATTTTTCACTACAGATCTCCCTTTTAGTTCTTTCTTTTCTGCCGTTTTCATGTTTTGATTGTCAGCTCTTTCAGGATTATTTTATCTTTCTTTGCTGGGCTAAGTGTGTGAATCTTAACATTAAAGTAATATGTATAATAGATCAGGGCAGTAAGGGTTCTGATTTTTTAAGCCGTAGAAAAATACTTCAGTACGTGGTCTTATATCAGTGTGCATCTTCATCCAAGGCAAACAAGATTTACTAATCACTAGGAGAAGGAGGAGAGGAGAGTTGTTGACATGAGAAACTTGAGGAAGATAAAAGTTGGAAGAACAAAACATCGTACTTGGGCAAAGCATCTATCTCATAATGTATTTGGATCTTTAATCTCTTGTTTGAATATTTGAAGATACACTGCCTATTTTTTCTTAGTTGTAAGAGCAGACCTCAATATTGATATAATTTCTGGATTGTACATTGTGTACATACATACTCTGTACTTACATGCTCTGATTACTTTTTTTTAACGCAGTTGAAATGCCCTCTTCCATGGAGTATGTTGAAACTTCAGCTGTGGGATCATCAGACATGAGAAGTTTAAACACAAGAGGCTGTAATTTTAGGGTGATCCTTAATGATTATATATATTATAATACACATGCCATAGTTCTATTGTCTGGAACTTCAGGAGATCTGTTTCAAAAGGAAGACTGCTTTCCATAGGATTGAATGTTGCCCAGCATCTTTATCTGATATGTTCTCACTGCTATCTTCAGTGGTGCTATTTCTGTATTTCAAGTGGCATTCAGAAAGTTATTTTAAACCCCAGTGCATATTCAGTTCATGTTATCAGCAGTCCAGAAATTACTTCTATAAGAGGAAGTACTTCTTAATATTCAGAAATAGCTTGGCATAAATCCAGTGTTGTGCTCTGCTATAATCCTTCAAATAAAGGGTTTTAAATGGTGTGCATATTGTTATTTCTCAGCATAACATCCATCAGTTTCCAGAAGAGTTTTCTTTGTGAGGGTATCTTGTACCTTCTTTGTGCTGTTCAGGTGTTACAGAATTGTCTTTCTAGCTTTAATGATGTTTTTGAAGGACAAATATAAGTGCTGGTGCCAATCCCTTTACAGTTAAAATATTTGACCTGCTGTTCGGAGTTCAGCAGCTAATGATAGTACAACTTCAGCTGTCTGATATTACAACATTCTGCTTGTATAGAGTTGATAAAGACTATCAGTTATAGTGGCTTTTTTATTCTGTATCTGAGAAGTTGTTATATTCAAGCCTGCTGGGTTTGTAGGAAGTGTCATTTTGTCATAGTTGTCAATGCTGCCATTTTTATTTGAAATACAGAATACTGTATTGATTTCAGAGGCCTATGCTTTATATTTTTTACTCCTTGTCTAGAGGTAGATATGTCCAGGTAACTCTGGAATTCCACAGTTTGGTGTTACTTTTGTGGCTTCTAGTTGACTTGAAATAGGATTTTCTAAAACTCTGTAGTTGTGTAGAGGAATCAGAAGGCAAAGAGGTGTCGTAAGTATCTTAAAAAAAACCCCAAAGTATCAGCTGACTGCTAAAACTTTCCCATAATTATTTTGAAAGTATTTTCTACCTTAGTGTGTTGAGGTTCAGGAACTAAGAACCATTCATGTCAACCAGCTGGGGATGTAATGGTCCTAAAATACGATAATTTTACTCAAGTGTTATTTCTGAGTTTCAGTATTTTCTATACATAGTTATCTGTATTCCTACTGAGATGTAATTGCTTTTTGTCTGTTCAAATCTTCTCTCATTCTGGAAAGTAGTCAGTCACATTATGAGGTAATTGTAGTTCATTTTTCCTTTGTTGTTGTTTTTTTTTTTTTTAATTCAAATACATTTCAATGCACAACTTTATTTTTCCTTTCAGATGGTCTTGTTATTGTTGGTGTCCATTCAGCAAAATTCCCAAATGAAAAAGTTCTGGATAACATTAAAAGTGCTGTTCTGAGATATAATATTGTCCACCCTGTAGTAAATGATGCAGATGCAACACTGTGGCATGAACTAGAAGTGTCCTGCTGGCCAACTCTGGTCATTCTTGGGCCTCGTGGAAATATGCTGTTTTCTCTTGTTGGAGAGGGACACAGAGAGAAATTGTTTTTATTTACTTCTATAACACTGAAATTCTACAAGGAAAGAGGACAAATCAAAGATAACAACATTGGAATAAAGCTATACAGAGACTCCCTTCCACCTTCTCCTCTGCTGTTTCCTGGCAAAGTGACTGTAGCTAATTCAGGAGAAAGGCTGGTCATAGCAGACACTGGACATCACAGGATTTTGGTTACTCGTAAAAATGGACAAATTCTACACACTATTGGAGGTAAGGGTATACATATAAGTCTATTATTATAGTAATTTCAGTTTAGGAGTTCTTTTCTTAGAGGACCTAGCAGTTTATAAGTATTGCCAGAATTTTGTTTTATGCTAAAAGCACTTCTACTCAATTTGGGGGAAAAGAATATAAGACCATCAATGGGAGGCTCTGCTAATGCGATTATTTGAGATGCCTGATTTTTTTCATTGCTTCATTAACTAAAGTTCATGTTTTCATGTGATGCCAAATACGAGTTACAAAAACACATTTTGTATTCTTCTGAAGGAGTTGCAACTGGTTTTAGATATAAAGGATGTACATCCACATCGAGCAGCAAGGTAGGGAAAAGGCAAGAGACTGTAATGCCTCCTTTTCCGATAGAGGTAGTGAATGTTGAATTGTTATGGTGGTGTTGTGAGGAGAGGTTTTTGTGTGTGTGTTTTGTTTGGTTGTTGTTGTGTTGATTTTTTTTTTAATGGAAGAGCATTCCTGTATAGGAATCCTCTGGGCTTAAGAGGAGGGGAGACAGTTTGCACCCTCTTTGTATAACTTACTATTTCACAAATTAAACATTCAACCTTGTTCTTCTTTAAAAATCTGTTTAAATGGTCAAAGTTACATCTTAGTGCATCAGGACAATCCACCTATGAGCAACCATAATAGACAGATTTAGTAAGTGGTTGAATCCCCAGATTATTGAAAGCAGTGGTTTGTTTATGTCTCAGAATCAGGACTTGTGAGCTGTGATGTGCTATATTACTTGAACTGGTATTGACTAATGCCTGCCCCATGGCAGGATCCTACAGACCTCATAAAAATACCGGTGACTCTACTGTTTAAAGAAAGGAAGAACAGTTCTCCTGCTATTTGAAGTAACAGTGCATTGGATAGACAGGCTATTTATTCAAGCTAACCTGATTTATCATTAAGGCACTAGTCTAAATACCCTTCTCTTGTAGAATGTACAAACAAAATTTCTTATGACAAAAGTGAGTGAATTTGGTTTCTACTTGCCATGTGAGATGAAGTCTCTGCCTGCAAACCTACCCTTTAGTGTTCTGGGATAGTCACAAAACAGGAATTCAGGAGTGCCCTAAGCTCCAGACTGGTACCCCTCCTTCCTGTGTCACTGTGTGCTGTTCCCTTCCCCGGGGGTGTGCCCCCTCACACTTACAAGGGGGACTGCTGGAATCTGACACACCAGCACTTCAGTACTTTGTTAAGGTCTAAATTGATTTCTGACAGCAGGTTGTAAAAGTTTGTGTATTTCAGTGACTCAGTTCAGTGATTAAGTGGGCAGAAAATAATGTAATGAAGTTGATAATACAGTAAGAAATGTGGGCATGGACAAAGGTTGAAATTGTTATATTTGCATCATAAATCATGATACACACATAACTCATAGCTAAATGTCTTCTGCTGACACATCCTGCTAATGCAGTTTAAATGCTGCATCCTCTGAAATACCGTGCTTACTTTCACACTATGTTCCTTTCTATTTCTTTACTATTCTATGCAGAAGACTGTCACTCCATCATTTTGACTGGTTTTTTTGTGTAATTAGTTCCATATCATCTTTTTCCTAATTAGTTTTCTTAATGAGAAAATGTTGCTAATCAAATATTAGGTTTTTTTGCGATTACACCAAAATCTGAACCAATGAAATGGAGATGAGCTTTGGAAATTTTTTTCCTGCTAACCTGCTTTGATGTAGTCAAGGATAAAAAAAAAGCTGTATTTTTCTATTTTTGTCTTTCATTGTTGCTGTTGTCCTTCAGTGCAATTTAGAACCCTATTAAGACTCCTCTAGAACAATTCAGAACCCTATTAAGACTTCTCTTTGAAATGTGAGCTTAAAGAAGCAGAGAACTTGTGCAGAATGAGTTCAGAACTTAATAGCATCAGGCTATTTTAATTACATAGCATAGTGACTAAAATGAGACTACACCAAATAGTGTAAACTGTACAAGGTGCTGTGAAAGCAGCTCTTAGAATATGTAATTCTCCCACAGGTTTAAATGTATGCACTTTATTTTTAAGGTGACTTTTTTCTAAAATTACTTTTGAGTGTGCTGTGTTTTATTTATAGGTCCAAACAGTGGAAGGAGAGATGGAGGATTCTCAGAGGCAGCTTTCAACTCACCACAAGGGATCGCTATAAAAAATAATGTTATTTATGTAGCTGATACAGAAAATCACCTAATTAGAAAGGTAAATTTTCCATAAGGAAACTCAAAATTTAATCTCTTATACGGTATTCCACTTGCACAGGTGAAAATTTACACCAAATGAATTACTCTGTGAATACCCTTACTGTCAGGAAGGAAAATTGGTCCAGTATCTTACAAATAAATGCTGTGGTGCAGGGGTTTTTTTTAAGCGCTACATATAATTTTGTGCTTCCTTTCAAATGAAGTTGAGATGGGCTACTTGTTATAGCATATCAAGGTTTTGGTTTTGGTTTGGGGTTTTTTCCCTAGTCTCTCTTACTTTCCTGTTATGTCAAACATCTATTCTTAGTACTGGAAGCAAAAACTGGTTTTGTTTCACTTCCAGTAGTTTCAGATTCTTATCTAAAGTTATTGTAATGCTGTGGTTCAGTGAATACCCAAACTTCCGTTAGCTGTTTGGGTCTCTGAAATACAGGTGACTGCCTTGATACCAGAATTGTCTGCATGTGCGTTCTTTTTGATTAAACACTTGCAAAGTTTTAGCATGTTGCAATTGGATCTTACATTTGGTTAGGGCAAATTTAGGATAATCAGAAGTTAAGTTTGGTGATGCAATATAATATTGCCTTATTATTTAAGGTATTGTGTGCATCTTGGAAGATCTTGGACTCAGATCCTCACCAGTATGTCTGATTTGTGATCAGAGGAGGTGCACCCTTAATCAGTTTGAGGTGCCTTTGTGCTGTCCAGTAGGTTCATTCTGTGTTTCACTTGAAAGCAGTAGTCCACAAACTCCCTGCACTGTATTCCTTGTAGTTGGCTGACAGGTTTTATGGTGGAAAGCACTAAGGCACCCTCTTGGTAAAAAGCCATTGTTACTAAAAGTAAATTGTTTTCTCCAGAGTCCTCATCTTATGAATATTCATTGTAACCTGGTGACCACAGGAAATTAAGTGTTGCCGGTAGCAAAGACAGCACAGAAACACTCCAAGACCTGGATCATATTGCTTCAGCGTTTTCCGTGGTAGTTAGCTGTTTATTTAAATGTGCCATGACAGTATTCCAAATTAAAGTAACACAACAGCTACAGGACATGATTTCAAATGCTTGTGCAGACAATGGACCTTGCAAAAGGAATGCATTTACTGCTACAAAAATTAGAAGATTTTATGTGTGAAAGATTCACTTTTTATATGATCATCATGGTAGATTCATGGGAGGTGTCAGAAGTTACTTAGAAAATGAGCAAAAGGGTAAGAAAAATTAAAGGGGTTTAGATTGCAGAAAGGAAATAAAAACATTTTATGCTCTAGGGCATGAAACAAACTGCAAAGATAATTTGCTTTGTACAGTTGTATTTTATATGGAGATGGGAAATATTGCTATAGTATCTGAGTTTTTATGTCATATTCCTATATAAGTTTAAGAAAAAAATCCACATCCATTGTTTATCGAAATATTTATCCAGAAATTTGTGGTGCTTTCTTCTACAGCTGTTGAGCAAATGTTGACAGAGCAGTGTTAATTTTTGTTGCACGTGAAAGAGTGTTCCAGGCCCATGGTTTTCATGCTGTCTGCAGCTTCCCACCCCAATGCTCCCTGCCCATCAACAAGCTTTGTGGTAAAAGTGATTATCTTCCTACAAAACAAATGCCAGATATTTATTAGGATTTCTCTGGTTTTGACAGCTATCTCAAATTATCTGTGACTTCAGTCAAGTTAATTTTGCACGTTCATTTAATACATCATTTTGCTTCATGTAGATTGACCTGGAGTTAGAGACGGTGACCACTGTAGCAGGCATTGGGATACAAGGTGTCGATAAGGAAGGTGGAGCTAAAGGAGAAGAACAGCCTATCAGCTCTCCGTGGGATGTGGTCTTTGGAAATTCAAGTACTGTTCAGTTGAGCTTTAACATCTCGTATTTACACATGCATGACTGTTTACTAAGTGTTTTCCTGTTTTGGTATTAATCTGAGATATAGAAAAGTAAAGATTTATTATAAAACTGAGTCTAAAAAACAGTAGTTTCAATTGCAAATGGTAACTGTCGTTCTGCCTTGGATCCTGGAATGTTACTTGATGGAAGAAAAGTTACTTTGTAACAAGTTATGTAGGTACTGGATCCAAATACAGAAGGACATGATTATTGCTTCAGTTAGGCCGTGCTTTAAGCCAGGATCACTTAAGAAGCAGGTACATTTTACGGGAAGTGAGCATTGTCTAGAAGTTCCTTTCCTTGTCTATACAGACATATCTGACCACTTGTAAATATTTGAGTTTATAAATAAAAATAATTTTAGTTTGGGACTTCTGTTTTTTCCTGTTTAGATGACATAAGATCATTAGGCTCAAGATCACAGTAGAGTCAGTCAGATAGGAGGGGAATATTTCACGACAAACCTTGCAGGCATTAGGAGGTAAAATATATCTTTGCATAATAAGATGCAGGAATCAGCTTCTGAGGAATTAAGTAGCTTTCTTTCCTGATTCACTTAACACACACCTGCACCTGGCATCTCATAACTGCCATGTTTTCAGCTTTCAATTATGAAAGCTACAAGTTGATACGCAATTTTCTCATATTTCCATTTCAATATAATTCAGAAGTTGCAGATGCCATTTTCTTAACAATGACGGAACAATGCTTTACGGTGGCATAAAACCCTTAGGTCGGTGTTTCAGATGTGAAAAATTGACTTCCAATATTGGGATTTCTTTAATCTGCAGATGAATAGGGAGGAGAAGTAACATGATTTACTTCTAATATCTTAAAATTAAATGTACTTTGCAAGTTTAGTAAATTATACCATTTTACTGACTTGGAAGCATTTGTTAAAATCTTGTGTCAGTTATGAAGGAGAAAAACACACTCAAGGGAACATAGAATCACAGAATGGTTTGGGTTGGAAGGGACCTTAAAAACCATCTAGTTCCAACCCTTCTGCTGGGGAGGGACACTTTCCACTAGACCAGGTTGCTTAAAACCCCATCCAGCCTGGCCTTGAACAATTCCAGAGATGAGGCATCCACAGCTTTTCTGGGTAAACTGTGCCAGTTCCTCACCACCCTCAAAGGCAAGAATTTTGTCCTAATATCTAATATAAACTTGCCCTCTGAAAGTTTGAAGCCATTGTCCCTTGTCCTATCACTCCATGCCCCTATCAAAAGTCCCTCTCCAGTTCTCTTTTAGCTCCTTTGGACACTGGAAGGTGCACCAAGGTCTCCCCGAAGTCTTAGCTCCTCCAGGCTGAACAACCCCAACTCTCTCAGCCTGTCTTCATAGCAGAGATGTTGCTCCAGCTCTCAGATCATCCTTGTGGCCTCCTCTGGCCTTGGTGCAACAGGTCCATGAAGCTGGTTCAGAACTGCTGATAGTACAGAACCTTCTGGTACAAATACGTTGTCAGTATAGACAGAGTGCCACCAGCAGCCTTGAGTACTTAAGTAAGCAACAAGGATAAGATTTTAGATTTAACACTTCTATTAACACATCTTGTAAAAGAGAGAAAAAAAGCCTTTATTCAAAGGTGTTGTCAGCAGCCCTTACAACCCATGTTAAGCATACGGAATCCTACTTGGAACAGCAAGGATGAGCACCTGAAAGAGAATCTCAGTGGGTGTGGGTTGCTATTAATGCTGGCATGAGTTTTACTGAATTTTGTGCAATCTGATTTTGCTTTTGTGAACCAATAGATTTGTGTGGCTAAATGTTATCTTTTTCAAGAGATCTTGAACCAGAAAGTTGATCTCTGTGGGATGTTATTGCAGAGCTGTTTCACAGTTGAACAAAGAGGAAACTAATAACTGATTAGTGCTTCAGAAACCTGAGCTGGTTAACAGAACTGTTCAAAGTATCCTATAATTTTACTTTTAATTTTTCATGATGCTTGCTTCTACTTCTGTCACTAGGTGAATATATGTTGATATTTTTTCATTTTTGAGAGCTCTGCTTGTTAAATGTTAATTGATATGATAATTGTTATCAACATGAACATAGTATTTACTGAGTTAGTCACCTGTAGAGGATTAGTCATCTGTACTGTTCAAGACTGACTGCTGAATTTTAATAAGTATTTGCATAGAAATCGGATCTTCTGAATGCACTTTGTTCAGACCAGTGTAGATTTTTTCATATTCAATTAGAATCTACTAGTCAGTTGTCTATTTAGATTGCTACAAAATATAATAGAAACTGCCAGTTAAGCAGAGATTAAATCAATTTTTTTTTTTCGAGAGGGTAATAAGCCAATAGATACAATGGGGGGAAATATACATTACTGTAATATCAGTGAATTCTAAAATTCTTTAGAAAACAATAACCAGAGAGAGTTGTAAAAAGGTAGCATTACATTGAGTGAAATGTTGACAGGAGTCAGTCCCAGAGCATGAGGAGCCAGGACTGTATCTTGTAGTCTGCAGTGCGTTTCTAACAAGCATTTTTTACTGTCATAAACTGCAGTGACTTCTTTTAGTTTGTTGCCAGACATCAAAATAGTTTGTCAGCAATGCAGCAGAGTTTGCCAAAGTTGTAATGTTGAGTTGCAAATGGCAAAGCTGCAAATTGCTTGAGCACAGTAGGATCTTCTGTTACTCTGCAGTATATCATAGGGTGAATTTGTGCCTCTCAGAGTGCTGTCCTACAAGCCAATACCCTGTTGCCAGTCTATTAAAACTGTCTGTTTGCCAGTGTCTGTTTAGGCATTTGGATGGGTGAGGTAATTAATGAGAGTTTCAAAAATTACTTTTGTTTGCATCCACACAGCACTGTCCTTTTTTTTACATACGCTTATCTCTGTCTCTGTGCAAGTTGCAGGAGGCAATATGCACTTCTACAACTTAGCTTCACTATTACAAATGGTAAAAGTTTGACTTTTGTGTTAACTGGCATGGCATATGGGAAATAACAGCATACTTCCCAATTTTCCTTAGATCGATGTAGCTTAAACTGTGTGCAAGAGGCATTTTTTTTTCTTTTCAGAAGATAGATTTATAGGGTTTTTTTAGATACGGATTTTATAAGTTTTAAACAAGTGATATTTCTGGGAGTTCCCTTTCAGTGTCCAAAGCCATGCTATCCAGAACATGAAAGAGAGGAAAAAGGGAGTTTAAATGTTTAAGCAGGTTATGTACTACACTAGATAGTATTAAACAGCTTATGTTGAGCTTTTTCAAAGTCTCAAAGAGGTAAGATTGCCTCTTAAGAGAAATTGTTTTCCTCTGTCATTTACATTTCTTGGGTTTACTCCTGCGTACAGCTTAGAGTATGTATTGATCAATTGAAATATGTCATTTTTTGTTTAAAATCTTAATATATAGTTTGTTGAGAAATTGAAAATATTGAGAAGAACTTTATAAGGATGTGGATAAGTTAATATTCAGAACTTATAATACTATGTAGCATGCTTTCAAGCATCCACATTGTATTTTCTTAAGTAGGCTTTTGTTTCCCCACTTTATACAGATGCTTAAGTCTGAGACAAAGAGATTAAGTGAGTGTGAAACACCGTTTAAATAAAACTTGGCAAAAATGTCTCCCTCTAAGTCAGGGGAATTAATGAAGACAAAACACGTGGTAGGATTCAGACAGACAGTATTCTTCCTTGTCATCTTTTTTATTCTTTTACCCTCCCATTAAATTCTTGAATGAACTCCATGAACTTCTGGCTTTTTTGAGGTTGGTGCTGAAATTTGCATTGACATAGATTGTGCAGGAAATAGAAGAGGAGGGTACAGCAGCTTAAAAATACATTACAAAATTACTGTGTGCTTTTTTAGCTTTCTCTGTTGTACCCTTCTATTTTTATTTAGTGGGTGTTGAAAGCTAGAGATACTTTAATGCACAGTTGATTTGAGCGTGAAATGTTCTTGATAGCTGCATTCTTGCTGGAAGGAACAGGACAACGACCTGTGCTTGGTGACATAACCGTGTCTTTCACATTCCAAAATCTGGTCTTAAATTGCATGGCTGTAATCTATTTATAGAAACTCCCAAGTACAGTATTGACTATGCTTTCAGTAAATTAGTTGGAAATGTTTACATCCATGTAAGTTTTACGTCGATATTATTTAAATGAAAGTACAGTACCTTATCATACTCCTGCAATTTTTATAGCCCTTAAAAGGCAAAAGTATGTAAGGATTTTTTTTTTCCTTCTCTATGTTTCTGCTGGAGGGTTTTTCAGTACCACTGCATTCCAGAGCAAACACTTTTTTTCTTTCTTTCCCCCTGAATTACTCATGGTGATTCTTCCCTAATTTTACCAAAAAAAAAAAAAAAAAAAAAAAGCAATAATCACTTAAGCGGTAAGCAGTTAGCACTTCCTGCATGAGCTCAGATCATACATGAAGTGTTTCTGTCTGAACTGTCTGTATCTTGCAAGGATGCTTTCTGCATATCACTCTTTTTCCGTCTAGTCTGGTCTCATTCTGTCATTGAGGCTCTGGCCTTCGCTGTCCTGTGAAAGGAATTTTCCTGGGTAATACTGAAAATAAGAGAGCTGCTTTTGCAATTATCAGGCATTAATTTGGAATCATTTTTCTGGACAAATCAAAATTTGAATTCTTCTAAAGATATGTTGCATGAGTAATATGACTGCATGATGTAGCAGTTTGGATTTACTTGGAATGCAAAAGACCTGCTCATTTCTTTAGCAGTTTCCTATGCAAAGTACAGACTGAAAGATAACCCGTTCAGTTTTGCCCTTATACAAGGGCACAGAAAATCATGTCAGAGACATCATCGACACAAAAAATTGTCTGTCTTCTTTTCTTGAGCTGGATCCTAAAGTGCTTTTAAATGACAATTACTTTTCATTTAAAATTCTTGGAATTTCAAAGAAAAGGCAGCTTCATTAAAGACAGGGGTGAAGGAAAGTGAAAGAATCATAATAAGGTTTTATTCCTGTGTAAGAATTATTTAAGGTGAAAAAGTCTTGAGAAATAGGACATTAAGAAGTTACAGTACAGGACTGCAGTGAAGCAGGACCTTACCCAGTCTTGCTTTGGTTTATGAGTATTGCTGAATAGTAATAGTAACAAAATTTATTAGTATTTACATGTTCATTATAGAAGCCAGTCAAGAAATGAGGTACTTCTTTTAGTGTGTTTTAGTATAAACATGCCTTTGACATACAAAGACTAAACTCTTATTGTAAGGATGTAGCGGGAGTTGACTGAATATTCAACAGTAATCTTACACAGTTTGGTTTGACAGACTACTTTTCTAAGTTGGACTTCCCTGTGTCTTGACAAAATGCATGATGACAATTACTATTTTCTGCATAAAACAAAAAACATTTGGATTAGCAGAGTTGCCATCTTCACAGTTGTCAGAATCATTTTGAAGTCCATGACTTGAAAATTCCCTCTGTAAAAAAATTATGGTTCTTATTCTTTTTGTTCCACAGTCTATAGTCTCATTCTATGAATTAAATCTATGTCCTTGATAAAGAAGCTAAAACTGCAAATCAGTTTTCAAAAGACTAGTTGATGTATCAGATACAGTTTTTAATTCCAGATGCAAAACTGCTGAAAATCAACATGCTTAACAAGCCTTACAGAGGCTTTGTCAGGCATGCTGGGTTCAGAAGAAGACACATTTTTTAACTTTTACCATTTGAGGCTGAAAGTACTTTTGAATATGGAATGCAGGTGTTGGAAGTCAAGGGAAACTGATGCTGAGGTACCCTCAAGTGTGTATGTTTGCAGTGCTTAATTAGGAATGAGTAAAACACATAACCAGACTTAGCTCTTTCTGTAGTTATGGTGATGTATCCCAACACTAAATAATCCAAATTAGTTCTTTCATATTTGGATTTTTTGGAAATATTTACTGCCACTACAGTTAGAAGGCCTGAGTTTAAAAACTTGGGAAAGAAATAAAAAATATTACATTATAGTCATAATTTTTAGCTCCCTATTATATCCCACTGTATGACACCCCCTTGGTATCTATGTCCAAGGATTTCCCTTAATAAGAGGAAAGGTATGCTAGCTAAGGAGGAAAATTCCTGAAGCATTTTATGTCATAAAAGGTTGTTCTATTTGCATAATGCAACACTATGTGAAAGAGTGCCAGGTAGCACAGGGAAAAAAGACGAAAATTAATTTTTAGTTGTCCAAAATGGATGATGTGTACTTGTAAAAGTCCAGACTTACACTGATAAGCTTCCTTTGGAGCTTCGCTATTTGTGTCTCACTGAAAAACACTGATTCTCTACTTGTTCTGTCAGATTTGCATTTAATTTGCTAAACTTCCACTGACTGAAGAGCAGGTGAGACGTGCAGTCACTGTGCCTCTCTGTGAACTGCAGGGTGTGTTGTATAGCCCCTTTTACTCCTTGGGAATTTGCAGAGGATGAGTGTACCAACAGACTTCTTCCTTGTTGTGTTGGGTTTTTCTCCTTAAAGATAAAATTAGTAGACAGGAATAATATTTTCAGACTTCAGTCTGTTTAGAAAATGTCAGTGGTGCCAGCCACAGAATGTAACTTTGATTCCCAGGCTTTTAATTCCCAGACTGCAAGTAAGCATGCAGTCCCCAGATGGGGAAGCTGGAAGTGTGGGTAGTCCTGGGAATGGAATCTCTTCAAACAGATATTGCTGTTGACTGGTGCAAACAAAGCAATTTCAGTGCATTCAGATTGACTCACTGTTAATGATCAGCAGTGTTGCTGACTGACCGAGGATGTGCATGTGTACAGACGTGACTCGGAATTCCTAAAACACAGAGATAGAGCAGGGGCAGATTGAGGAGCTGAAGCATTGTATGATAACTGAGGCATCATGTAATGTGGACTGCTTGTGCATTCAGAGCTCTAGTTCAATATTGGTGAATGTTTATAACATAAATATATCACATTTGCAAGCCATACCTCGCTTGGATACAGGCACACTGAAGATAAGCAAGCACATACCCTAATAAGGAGAAACTGCACTGGATTTTTAGAACAGCTCTAGATGGGTTGGAATGTGGTGCTTAATTGAATAAATGTAAGAGAATTGCTTTGTTCTCTTATGTTGTTTTATAATAAATTATTTTAAAATAAATTCTTTCCATTCATGGATGATAAGGAGTTATTATAATGAAGGCATTACCATAATTTTAATATTCTGTCACTCCCTGTCCCCCTTCTCCTGCAAGAACTGTATAAGGATAACAGTGATGATGTCCTCAAACTGTGCTATCCTGAAAGAAAAACTTTTTCTGTCTTTGTTTCAGAACATAAAACATGAAACCATGTAAGTCTGAGGACCATTGTGTGATAAAATACCTTAGCTGTGCAGCTCTAGTTATTTGTTTTAATTTTCTGGGGTTATGTATTTATTAGTTAAATTTAGTTAAAGCTCTCACGTATTTTCCACAATTCCAGCTTGTGCTGTTTCCAGGCATGCATCCATTCTTTCAGTTCTAATGGCCAACCAGTAGAAAATATTTGTTTTAAAGTTTATGACAGTTTTGGAGCTTTTACTTTCTAGTTCTCTAGTTGAAGAAGAGATCTTGTCTCTGTCAATCTTATACATTCAGTAAAATTTGAATTTAATATTAATACTTTTTTTCTCACATTTGATGTGTGCAGAATTAGAGTAAGAAGCCTTTTCAATTTTTCAACATAGAGCTGTCACAAAGGAGTTTAAGTGCGTGGTATTAGAGAATTGGATAAGATAAATGGAACAGATTTTTCAACAGTGCTCAGTTCAAGTCTTACTACTTTATTTAATTGGTGGATAAAGTGAATATTAAATAATTAACAAAACCTTTTGAGATCACTCAGAATGAATTGCATAGCATAGCAAGATAAAAAAGCTCACTTTCTGAATAGACCAGTGATTTTAACAGTTTTCATTCTGGGGTACTTAGAATAGTAACATCTGAAAAGTGCAAGATATGCATAATGGAAATATAAAATTCTGAAGCTGAGCATTTACTATATAGGAAGTACTGAAATGATTTCATAGGCCATTTTCTCAATTTAAATCTCTTAGGAACAAGGTCTAATCAAAAGTGGGGCTTAGAGGTGGTGTTCTGTGTTTTTTTGGAGTGTTTTTGGCATTGTTGGAACTTTGGTAGCATTTCTGGTAATTCATAAAATGTGTGTTTTGCAACTCATTCTGCAAACCTTTTTTCTCAAGAAGAAGCTTTTGGGTACTTCACAAGTTTGACTTTTATTTTTGGAGCTCTAGTTTATGTAAAAACATGGAGCCACATGGAGATGCAGAAAAGAGTCACCAGGGCTACTTCAATAACAGTCTTGGAAATTTGTATATTGATCCAAGAAACAGAAAAGGCTGAAGATAAACCATGTTAAAATCATACTTGTGCTATTCTGCAGAGAGCTCACAGTATAAGGAAATTAATTCTGGAGACAGAAGGATGCCTATTTTCCCCTCTTGCAGTGTGTAGTGTAGGAAAGATTTAGGATTAGAAGAAAAACAGCAGGATCTCAGTTGGGGGAACGGTGGCAATTTCATTTTTTGGACTAACCTGTCAGGTTTAAAATGTTTGGAAGCATTTTTCATAACATTGCTTTTATTTTGAAATTCCAGAATATTTTGGGTGGGAAAATCATCCATGAGACTGTTTTCAGGAACAGCTATGAGATGGATAATGCTTTATAAATGCAAGTGAATAAAAAGTTTCTGTGAGCAATTTGAAGGTATTTTTCTGTTGAGTGGCTAGTGCTTATTCCAATAGCTGATACATTTGTTTAGAAAAAATGTGTTAATGTTGTCTGTAACTAGATGTGACAGTGTTGGAAAGATAATATTGTCCCCATTTTGGTGGTTGAATGTCAACTTTCTGTGCTTAAAATTTTCAGAAAAGACTAAAATAAGTAAGTTATTTTTGGTTTTGGGTTGTTGGAAGTTTTTTAATTGTCTTTCACTACCTGCCTTCATGTATTTTTTTCTGCTATAATGTGATAGTTTTAAAGCTACTGAGCACATATATGTTCTTCACTTTCCACTTGTATGATTTTCTTCATGAAGTATTATCCAGGCAAGCTTTGAATAGTAGTTTCGTGCTTCAAGTTGAAAAAAATAGATGCTTGGCACATACTTGAACAGTTCTTGATCAGAAGGTCACTGTTCCACAGATCTGCATCTTGCATTTGTGGCACCACATTTCTATGTGCATAGGGAGGACAGCTTGGAAACTGGGTGGTTACTGCAGGGGGAAATTAGGAAATGCCCATGCCACATTTACTGTTTGAATAAACTGCAGTTGATGCTCTCCAGAGCAAGCATCAGTTACCCTTATCTTAAAACATGATGTCCTCTGTGTATAATATACAATGGTGTTGCCATGGTTGTTTCTTTCTAAACCTGTAAACAACTGCCCTGTAGTTTTTTGAAATATCTCATTTTGTCACTAGTGTAGGAAAAAAAAAACACAATCCCCCCCCCCTCAGCACTATGCTTAGCAAATACATGTACTTACTTGTCGGCTGGTAGGAATCAAAAATAACAGGTGAAACAGACACAATAGCAGAACGTGGCAAAGAGCAAATCCCATCTGAAACATTGCCTTTATCAGGTTGAGATGGTAAAACCACAATCTTCAACCCCCTGGGAATAAAACAAAAGAAAACCAGCAGGTTCTGATAGATGAAAGACATTATCGCTCTCTCCTGCTTTGTTTTTCTGTTATGTTTTTATTCTTTTCCCCGTGGCAAAAGATGAACTGGAGTAGGGGGGACAGCAGTGTTGGTTTGATGGTTTCTTTGTTTTACAGAACATTTCTGAAGTGGGGTTTTTCTTCATCTGGTTTTATACATCCCTGTTTAAAAGTTTCAGGAACACGGGAAGATGATGTGTTGTGGATAGCAATGGCAGGCACTCATCAGATATGGGCACTGATGCTGGAAGGTGGGAAACTACCAAAGGGGAGGTAAGCAACTGTACTCAGAGACATGTGAAATTGCTGTTTGTCTTGATAAACAGCTTTCAAACCCCAAAGAGAGAAATAATCAAATTAAACTCAAAATAATTTAGTTTAAAGGTGTGTGCACTTAAAAGTCTGCCTGCTTTTTCCCACATCTGTTGGATGAAATTAAAGCTGCTACTTTTGCTATACAGTTTGACTTGTACATTCATATAATTGGATGTTGCTTTTCCTTGCATTTGCTGAGTTACCTAGTAACGAATGATGTACTGAGGTGATATACAGGTTAGCACAAAGGCATTGGGTAATTCCTTGTGCTGCGTTACCGCTGGTTTTATAACTCACAAGTGCCTGTTCCGTACCTTCTGTTTATGCCTAATGTCTGAGGTGCTTCAAACTCATTACTGACATTGGGTGCTCTCGGCCTTCAGTGATTTAAAGAAAGGAGCGTGCCTGCGATTTGCTGGGAGTGGCAATGAAGAGAACAGGAACAACGCTTACCCACACAAGGCGGGCTTTGCACAGCCCTCGGGGCTCTCGCTGGCCCCCGAGGAGCCCTGGAGCTGCCTGTTCGTGGCGGACAGCGAGAGCAGCACCGTGCGAACCATCTCGCTCAAGGACGGCGCCGTGAAGCACCTCGTAGGAGGAGAGAGAGACCCATTGGTAATCACTTCAAACTTCCCCACACTGCCCTACTAATATTCCTCAAGCCTGACCTGGAGGAACCACTTTTGGGGTGAGAGGGTCAATCAGTTTCCATGGCCATCAATTTCTTAACTTCACTGCTTGGAATGCAAATGTGTGCCAGTTGTGATGCTCAGGTTGTAGTGCAGGTTGTTGCTCCTCAGATGAGAAATTATTTCACTTATTTTTAAAATAGCCAGTTTGATTCAGCATTGTGTGGTCGTTAAACCAGCTGGATTCATATTTATAACTTAGATGTGAGAGTTTCCATTTCTGTGGTTAACATCCACACTTCACAGGTTTCAGTATCCTTGTTTTGAAATTGTCTTGATTTTTTTTTTCTTTTTAATTCAGTGAATTTCCATTTAATTACAATCATTTAAATTTGTGTCCACATTGAATAATCAAATGTATTAATTAAATAAAGCACTTTTTCAGAATTTGTTTGCCTTTGGTGACGTGGATGGAGCAGGCATAAATGCAAAGCTGCAGCATCCCTTAGGAGTAGCATGGGACAAGAAGAGAAAGCTGCTCTATGTGGCAGATTCCTATAATCATAAGGTAAGTGTGTAGTAACTTGTTATATACAGACTTGCAAGTTTTTATTACTATGAAGAGTTATTTTGGTAACATACGAAGATGGTGCTTGGTTCTGTTAAGCTGAGGAAATGAATTATATGAGTTCCTTTGTGGGTTCTTTTTCCTTCCTTCCCTCCTTCCTTCCTTCCCTCCTTCCTTCCCTCGGGGTCCTTCTCTTTACCATTGTTTTGCTGTCACATTCTTTTGTGTTGATAAAATGGTCTCTTGGGGAAGGTGAATTTAAAGTGCCAAGTTACAGTTCAGACTAAAGACTCTTTCCTTGAATCTTCCCAGAGATGCTGAACTAGAATAGAAGATCTAGGAGTGCTTAGTCAGGAATACTGCAGATTTGATAAAACAGAGAACAGGACGACTTGCATTTCCCTTAAAAAATCCACCCAAGTTTTGAGAAGTATTTTGGGTTGCCTCCATGGAACTCTGAGATAAGATTGTTTTTATGTAATGTTAGATAAGCATTCATGGCTAGAAGGTTGTTAACTGTACATTGATTATATGCATTAAAAGAGAAGTAATCTGCTTAATTTGAAGAATAAGGTATATAACACTAAATGCTTATTGAAATTCAGGTGGCAAATGATATTTTGTTCCAGATACTGTATAAAACATGATGAACTTTTTTGCTATTACTTTAAAAAAAAAAAAGACATTTATTTGTAAAAGAAAAATAATCTAGACGTTAGCCTGACAATTTTGTTATGTTCTTACTGTTTTGCCAATGTTTCCAAAAAGGCAGCAAACATTAGAAAAACAAGCCATCCTGCATACTTTTATACCAGAGAGGTAGGTCCCTTCAAAATTAGGAAAGGGAACCCTGAATGAAGACCCAAGGAAGAAGTAAAGTCCATAAGGAAATGGGGAGGGGGGAAGATGGAACATAGCACTTGGTAAAGAGTGATAACTTAGCATCTAGGATGCACACCTGAGCTATAAGGTGCTCAAAAATCAATACTGGCTACTAGAAATGTGGAACATTTAATAGTACAGAATTTCTAAATCCTGCTTGGTTTTTTTCAGAGAAGGTTTTTTGTGTCCTTGTTTATCTAAGATTAAGGTTGTAGATCCCAAGATGAAGAACTGTGCTACCCTGGCAGGCACAGGAGAAGCAAGCAATGTTGTTGGTTCCAGCTTCACGCAGTCAACTTTTAATGAACCAGGAGGTTTGTGTGTGGAAGAAAGCGGCCGCTTGATGTATGTTGCAGACACAAATAATCATCAGATTAAAGTGCTGGATTTGGAAACAAAGATTCTTTCCATGGCAAGTATTACCTATTAAACAGGCTGATAGTGGTGTTTCTTGATATAAATTACTATTACAGACTTTAGCAAGCGTTATAAAAATGATATAGCCAACTTTGGGTACGGCAGCTGTATTCACAGAATGTTTTGTGATGATTGGGCAAACAAGCATCTGAAAGCCTCAGTCTTCAGAAAGACAACTTTTGCATGAAAACAGAAAGTGACAATCCTCTAGAAAAGATTAATGCAGAAACATGAGTTATTAAAAAGTACAGCCCAGTTTTTCTGTATGAAAAGCATTTCATGAGCACTTTATAACAAGGGGAAGTTGAAGTCAATTACTAAGCCCTGTAATTAAGCTGTAAGAGATGATTTGGGGAGGTCAGTGCCTTGAAGCAGGATATATAGCAGGCTTTCAAGTTGTCAAATCAAAAGCACTGTCATAACTGAGCACAGCTTTATTTGATTGTCAAAAAACAAATTTGTGCTCCTGTCCATTTTACAGTGGCACAATGCCTTAATGATCTTTTCAAATATGCATCTATATTTATGACATAATGGTCCTGATGTCTTCTTGTATGTTTCTTGCATTTATTAGTGCAGAGTCTTAATGTGTGTTTAAATTTTTATATCGTATATCGTGTTGGTGGCTTTTCTGGGAAATTCTTTTCTACTTTACTGTGCAATCTGCACAGTTAAAATCTTGGATTTTATTATTGAAGCATGCAATTTTCCACTGGATTAGAAGGAAATACATTTACATTTTATTGAACATCAAAACATAATCCAACTGTAAAAATTTTTAATTAAGGGATACTGTAAAGTAGTTGTGGATTTTATGGTTTTAATACTAAATATTGCTTTTATTTTGATTAATCAGGTTTTTTTCATTTTAAGAAAACATTTTGTCCTTCCCTTTTTCTTTTTTGTCGTAGTATTGTTTCACTCTCTCAGAAAGTTTTAGGCCAATAGCCATAATATCACTTTGGAACTGTGATTGTATTGTGAAAGCCCATTTGCTTTCAGTACTAATAAACATTTTGTTTGATTTCTACTGATAGTTGCCTATCTTGAAGCCAGAAGCATGTGATGTTCCAGATAACCCGCCTGTGCAAAGGGATAAAATAACAAACCTTCCCAGACTGCCTAAATCTGCACCAAATGTTCAACTTCCTTCACTAACTGTAGCTCCTGGCCAGACAATTCAGTTTTTATTAAAGTTGACTCTTCCTCCAGATTCAAAACTGAATGAAGAAGCTCCCAGTGCCTGGTTTATCACAGCAGAAGGTAAAAGTTCCTGGTTAAGATAAGAAGGGAGGTCAGCACCTCCTGCAGCACAGGGAATCTCAGTCTGATGAATGAAGGTGTCCTTCCCAGTCCTGTGTTCCCATTTGACCTTGTGATGCAGTACATGATATTTAAAGTTGATGTATTTAACAGCTGGAGTGCAAAGATTAAAAAAACCAAACACCTGGTAGACTGTTTTTGCTTGAATTAACACATGCATTATTTTATGGGTTTTTTTAACTTCCTTGGAATTTCTTGGATCAGTACCTCTTGCAAAGGTGCTGATCCCCTTAAGTGCTTGCCCTCTGTCTCTCTGTATAGCTCATCCCAGACCTAATGTCTGTTTCTGGGAGAAAGCTTCTCATAAAGCCAAAGCATATTCCTGAAAGAGATTCCATTTTTTTTTTTTTCTTTTCTTTTGTCTCTTCCAAAAATATTTGAAATGCATTTATACCTAACTACTTGGAACCTACTTTGTTATGATGGATATTTGCATATTTCTGCTTTTAAAAGCAGTCAACAAATAGTAAACAGGCAGTGCAATTGGTTTATATGCCTCATGATTTAATGTAATTTCTCATCCCACTTTGTGATTTTGGAACACACACAATTTCCAGGCGAGTTGGCACACTCTTTAGCCTGCAGAACCTCTAAATATTGTTGAAGTTAAAGATATATGTGATATCTTCAAGGGTTTAGTAAAAATTGGAGAATGTAAACAATTGAAACTCAGCAAGTCTTTTTAAGCTCATAAATTCCAGAGCCGACTTTTAGGTATTTTCTGAAAAATGCCAAAACAAGCACTTCATCCATCTCCCAGTAAAATACAGAGTACAATGCAATGAGTTAGGTGTATGTATGGTGCAGGCCATTTTTCAGTTCACATAATCCCAAATATTTAAATAAGTGTGAAACTCAAGTTTCATTCTAACAGTCAGCCTGAGCACTGATAAATTGCACCAGCCTCTCTGTAAGACCTACATTGCTGTTTGGAAATGCCATCATTTACCTGCAGTTCTATACATTTATGGCAGATCTCTTACCTGGCATATTAGATCTCTGATACAAATGTGTGGTAGCCATTAATTTAAGAAGTTTTGTTTGTGCATATCAGAATAAATTTTAATATCCTCTTAAGTGTATATAGGAGAAATTGCAGCTCCATTGCGTTTAAATAAGATGTACTGTATATATACAACTGTAGTGCAGATGCAAAGCTGTGGATCTCTCCATCTTTAAATGACTGATTAATAACGCACTTGTAAATTACTTTTCCTTTTTTTGTTGTTATTGTTCACTACTGGAAAAATCAGGAAGGAAATTTCCTGTAATGCTGAATGTGGAAAGAAAGTCCATGTCGTCCTATAGGTAGAGTTAGTGTTTTCTGTGGGTTTCAGACATGGTGTTAAGTGCCCTAGTAATAAAATCTGTTCATCTTTTACAGATACCTGGTTGCTGCAAGGACAGTGTCTGACTGGAGAAATAAGGGATGTGTCCTGTCAAACTGTCATTCCCTTTGAGTTACCCGGGAGCTGTGTGTCACCTGAAGCCACCCTGGCCATCAAAGTGTGCCTCTACTACTGCAGCAAAGGTAGCAGTGCCTGTCTGATGGGAGGGGTCTCATTCAGCCAGCCCCTGCAGATCGCTGGCACAAACCAAGGCAGCTCTGCTCCAGTGGAACTGATACACACGTTTGTAACCAACTAACCCAAAGCCGGCTCATTTCGTACTTTTATTTTGCTATCCACCATTTCTGTTGGAGAAAGTACAAATAAATAACTTTTCTCTGTTTTTCCTGGAGCTTATGGCAAAGCTAAGGGATAATATGCTTGGTAAAATGAAGTAGATTTCCCTACAGCCTAACGGGAAAATTTATCATCACAAGCTTGTTTCTTTGCGTTACAGTAGCAGCAATAACTTTGTAAAACTGCAGACTCTGTTGCCAATTGTGAACGTATTGGATGTCTGCCAGTCTAAGAAATGAGCAACAATTTTTAGAGTCCTTTGGAAAGAGCTGGTGTTACTTTGTGATGTTACTGTAGGAAGTTCTTTGCACTGTACACACCGTTAGGGTAGCTAGGTCATTTCGGACTAACACTTCAAAATTCCTTTTGTGCACTTACTACATTTTAATAGAATGTCAAAAAGAAGTTTCTTCAGTCTGTAAAAGAAGTATCTTGCTTATTTTTCTGTAATGACATTTATGACATGTATTTTGAAAATACATCTTAAATTAGGTGCAGCACTAATTTTATGCAAACTGAGTATCTTGCTTTAACTCTATATGAACGCCTTACATGAAGAGCAGAGGTTCATGGAAAATTTTCTGTGAAAAGAAGCATTTGAGTTCCTACAGAAGAATTTCGTGCTGATTTCTAGCAAAGAATGTGCCTCTCTGCAATGTGTATATATATGTAAAGAAAAAACACCACAAAGCCATGATGGAGCTTTTCTTATACATACCAATTTACATTTTATGGAAAGTGGTAGATAATGGTTGAGTATCTACACTGCAAAAATTAAATGTCAACCATTTCAAGCAGGGTGAATCACTCCTATTTTTATGATTTCTCTGCAAAGACTTGTCTGAAGACTTCTGTCTTGCAAATATGTAAGATTATGAAGATATCATACTCTTGAAGTCTGATTCAGAGTCTTTTGAAGTCACTGTTAGTCCCTGGATTTGTAATAGCAACCTCTGAACCAGAGCTGTATATTTAATAATGGATTATTTACATTCATGTTTAGAGGTTCTGATCTTTTGCTAGAAGACTGGTAACCTAATCTTTGCCTAAGATGCTTTAAAACTGCCTTGCAAAACTCTGATGGTTAAGTGTTTTGCAAATAAAATTCCTTCAACTTGCCATAGTAAGTAGCAGGAATACAGGGCAGGGTTGGGGGGTACAAGTTTTCTTACTTGAACTGAAATAGTTTCCACCATGCTTAAGTGGTAATTGGGTTAGGCTCTGTGCTCTGGTCATGAGGATCAGTTCTGAGAAGATGATTTAAAGTTGGAGGATAGTATTTTCACATATATTATAAAGTGGTGAAAGAATTTTTTATATAGTCTTTTCTAAAGGAACTATTCCTGACACCTGTCAGTAATTTACCAGTATCCATTGTTGTTGCTTTTTCTTACTTAAAGGCTGACTGAAATGTTGGTCATGAACCTGAGAGGCTTTTGTTTTAAGGGAATCATATGGACTGGTGTGGTTTTTCCTGCCATTGAAATGCCAGTCTATCTGAGAGTTCTTTGTGGTACCAGAAATGGTTGTTATCTCACCTGTCAGCAAGGCAAGGGCTGAACTATTATTTTTCTTATGTTTGGTTTTTCAGCAACTTTTCTAATTTGGTTTTTCAGCTCCTTTGCGTAAGCCTCTCAATTCTGACATGCCATTTTGAAGAAAGAAAAAGCTTTGCTACTTCGTTCACAGATTGCAAATGCTTTTGCATAAAATGAAGCATGAAGATAAACTGATTTGGGCATTTATTATTTTTTTACACTTTAGTACAACTCAGTCTTTCATCATTTTGTGTTTGTCTATTTACCTTTGGATAGCAGCCAGGAAACCTTAGTTCAGCTTCTAGCTAGCCTGCAAATTTTCTGTTCCTCTCTGAAAAAAGCAGGCAGTAGATTCAGAAGTTCTGAACACCAAATCAAACTCTCACAGTTGTCTTGAATATGTAATTCATCAGATGGATCTTTTTTCTCTCATTTTGTCACATCATAGAATGGTTTGGGTTGGAAGAGGCCTGAGGGACCATCTAGTTCCAACCCCCCTGCCGTGGGCAGGGCCTCCTTCCACTAGACCAGGTTATTCAGAGCTCCATCCAGCCCGATCTTGAACACTTCCAGGGATGGGGTATCCACAGCTTCTCTGGGCAACCTGTGCCACTGTCTCACCATGGCACAGTAAAGAATTTCTTCCTAATATCCAATCTAAGTCTGCCTTCTTTCAGTGTGAAGCCATTCCCCCTTGTTCTATCCCTACATGCCCCTGTCAGAAGTCTCCCTCCAGGTCTCTTGTAGCTCCTTCAGTGGAAGGTGCTGTAAGGTCTCCCCAGTCTTCTCCAGGCTGAACAACCCCAACTCAAGTTTTCAGCTAGAATGACATTATATTTTTCTAGTTCAATTGAATGAGGTCGTCAAATTCTGCCTGTATCCCAGTATTTAAAAAAAAAAATCAACAAAACTGTTTTATTATTGACACTTTTGATTAATGTGTTGCTTAGGGGAAAGACTCCATTGCTCATTTAATTTAACTATCGTGTAGAGGGTTTAAATATAGTACTGTAGTTATATTTTCTACCTAAATGTTCTGCTCCTTGCTCAGTCTGTGTGTTCACTGTGATTGGCCTTAATCAAATCATATAGTCTAACACTTTTTTTTTGTCCAAGGGATAGCACACACATTCCCAGAGTCACTCATGTTGCACTTGTAGTGTACAGATATTTGAATGTTCTGTAATTAGAAAAGCACAGGTTTTTTTAGAGCTTATGTTATTTAGGGATACTATTTCCATTTCTTCCACCAGGGTTTACAAGATGCTCTTACAGTAATGCAACAAGTGCCATAAATTTCACCAGACAGGCAAACAGAATAGCATGTACAAGCTACAGAAGTTTATTTCAGTTAAGTACCAGAAAGCATCTTCAAAATAAGATGCAAAAAATTAGAAAATGCTACTATTCTGTCTAAATACTGAAAAATCGGATATATTAGTGACTGCTACCTCTTTGTATGGGAACTGAGTTTTTTGATGTTCCCTGATACAAAAATTCTAAGCAGATTGGTGTGGCTCAGCACTCCCAGATTTGTATCTTACAGTAAAAATACCTAATTCAAGGCCTTTTCATAACATGTCTTTCTATTGACTTTAACAGATTTTGCATCAGACCTTAATAAAGCATTAAATGATTCTAGAAGTCTGTAGAGAGTATTGGCCATGGTTGATCTGTGTAATGGAAACAAGTTCAGTGTCATTCTAAGATTTTAATTGTAGTGTTTGCATTTCTGGGACGGCTTTTGGTTTTGAATGGATATATTAATAGTTCCATGAGATGTTTTTAGAAATATTGTTTAATTGCAGTATAATATTTTTTATTAGACTAGAAAAAAGAGAATGTGGTTTTGAAGAGGGAGCGTAATATGTTTTAATAGCTTTTTCATGTTGTTTGAATTCAGTAGCATCTTTCTGTAGTTTGCTCCCTTCTGTTGAAGGAAGGGTAGGGATGATGATTCTGTAAACCTATTGATAGGCACATATTTTATGCATATATTTTGAGTTGGTTTCTTTTTGTGTTAGATTCTTACATCGTTTTTGGCTTTTTTTAATTGGATGCAGTTCCTCATAGCTTGTGTTTGACACCTCATATCTTCTACCTGTAGAGCACTGTGTTTGTATAAAGCTGTGGTGATGTGATACAAAGCAAGTACAGACCAGACGAGTGACGTGTGAGGAAGTAGTTTTATAGCATCAGGTAAATGCCTTATCTGCTTACCCTGAGAAAAGGTGCATATGGCTTCCAATATATTGTATATATTCTTAATGCACTGATTTTTTTTTCAGTAGGAAAATATTGTAGCTGAAAGCATGGGTAAAACTGTTTTGTTGAGAGAACATCAAGAAAGATGTATTCCTTACCTCTTGCTCAAAGGAGGGGAATGATCAAAATGAAGAGACTTTCCTGCTCGTATAGGGGCACGTCCTTTTGTTCCTTTAATTATTGACTATTTATTTTAGCAAAGAGAGAGGCATTATTGACCACAAATTGTCTTGAATTTTTGATTCCTAACAAGGTCTTCTACGTACATGGAAGCTTTAAATGTCTGACTTTGTAGAGTTATGAGTGATAGATCTAGTTTTAAATGGTTTATAGTTTAGCAGACAATAACAGAGATTTATGTACATTCTTAAGATCTGTAATTTTTTTAAATCACTAGTATTCATTAAGACTTACCTCAAAGACACATTGAGGCTACACTTCCAGAGAAGTGCGAGTTTGGCAACTCAAAAGTAAGTTTTCTTTGTTGTAGAATGTGTGAGATGTGCTGTGACACGTTATGTTCTCCAGGCTGCAGTTGTGCTACCTAAGGAGAATTTTCCATGCACAGCAGCTCATCAGCCACCCCCAGTAACTCTCCACTCAAATCTGCCAGGTCAGTTGTTCATATAATCAATTAAAATTACTGATTTATGTTAACAAGTATTTAGTATTTGGAATTTATCATTACAACTTTCATTGAAATTGGTTTGTCGGGGGTTAGAGGAGCTTCTCTGTCAAAGAAAGTACAAGAATGGTGACAGGTAGTTGGAGATAATTGTTGAAAATGTGAGACCTGGTTATTTTTAATACAGCATCTTGTTTTGTATTCAACAACAGATCAAGAACTTTGAAACAATATTTCTAATATTTTACATTCCATTATGTTCATGTAACCAAATTTGATAGTTAATGTCTTCCATTAGAAGCAGCTAATCTATATTTTATAGTTTTTATACTATGATAGGTAAAATCACTACTCTCATGTAGGGTTAAGATTCATTCACGTTCAGGATTCAGCACACCAATGATTGAGTTTCCAGGTTTATCTTAGTTTCTTTGTCATGCTATTATGGGGGATTTTGGTTAGGTTTTTGAGTCTGTCCTCTCCTCCTGTAGTTTCCACAATGAAATGCAGCCTCTACCTTGTTACCATGGAGGGTTCCAAGTAGGAAGGATAATTCCCTCCACCAGCTCCTTGCTCCTCCCCTGCTTTGGGGATGCAGATGCAAACAGCGTGGAATTCTAGATAGCATTAGAATAAGATGTCCTCAGGTCAGCTTCATCAAGCTTTGCACTGATGCAGCACTGTCAGAAGTTTCTCCTTTATCTCTGGCCCTGTCCAGTGAGGTCCTGAAGTTGTTTCTAGATGTCCCAGAGCATCCCATCAAACTTGAGTAGCCTGTGCAGGGATTCTGATGGCTCTTGGTTTCAGGAAACTTTGATGCTAGAGATTAAATACTTTAGCTGTTTTGTAATTTGCTGTCTTGTTGCAGGTTGTGCTTAATTATTATCAGGTAGTACGCTTGTGTTGCAGATGAGAGGCTGGAAACCTCGGGTGTAAGTTGAGCAGTGTTTGTGTAGCTCTAATTAAACATTACTTAGTTTACCTCTTTGGTGGTCCTTTGCTTTCAAGCGTACCAGGGAACTTTGTTCAATTGCAGGCTCTAGGGCTAAGCAAAAGAATTGCAAGTATTTTTTAAGTCTTGCCTAGCTCCTTTGAAACACTGACAATTTTGAGCTAAAGAAATCCCATTTGAAGAAAACCTGTTCATACATCTGCCTTGACTTAATGCTCTGTACTCAACATGTCTCAGAAGAGCGATATTCCACACTGTATTCTTTCCCATTTTAACTAAGGATTGAGAAATTCAACCCATCTGGCCATTGTCAGACTTCATAGAAAGCAAGACAGCGATTCCCAATTTGATTTTACATTCTTCTTTTTTTTTTTAAATAGCCTATTTTCCAAGCTTTTGATTAAGCTGAAATACCTGGGTTTGAACCATACATTCATGGAATCTGTCCTGAGATTTGCCATTATCAGATAACTGGCTTCCAGATTTTAAAAGTTATGAATTGATCGTGAAGTGGAGAAACAGAATTGCTAAATGCTTTATATGTTGAATATTTAACTTCGAACATGTCCAATTTCACCTTTAAAATAGAATTAGAACAACTAAAACATCTTCTCTGTCATTACCATTAGTGTACCATTAATCATTGTTTTATTAAAACTTGTGATGGATCTATGTGATTTTGTAAGGAAAACAGTAAAGAAAAATAAGGTAATTGTAAAGCTGTGACTGGGTGAAATCCAGGTGCTCCAAGGTTAGTGGCAAATATCTTTACGGCCAGGAGTTCAGCCCAATGTGACAGAAATTCTGTGTTTTATTACATCGTGATGGCTGAAGGAAAAAATCAGTGCCTTTTGTAACAATACTTGAAAGTGTTTCTTTCCAGAAATGCTGGAGTACTGATTGAAATAAGGTATTTGACCTTCATGGTTTGCAAGTTTCAGAGGGGTTTAATTCTACTCGTTCTGAAACTGTGAAGAGTTTTCCTCCTTCTTCATGTGTTTGAATTAAGTTGAAATTAAGGTGCTTATTTGTCAAACTACTTTTCTTACAAAACACTTTAAAATGTGGTTGTTTCTTTTTCTCAATCTTGTGAACTTACTTCTGAAACTATTGTTGCCTCTTTTGTACACTTCAGAACAAACTTGGAAGGGAGACTTCAAACAGCTTGCTGAAATTGTGGTTTGAGTGAGATGGAAGACAAAACATGCACTGATCTAAAAGGGCAAAGGTGATGCTTCTTGATAATTGAGGGGTGGAGGGTTGGTCTTTGTTTTGGAGTTTTTTTCATCTGTTCTACTGAACAGCAAAGTTTCTTTCCATGGCAGAAGGTTGTGTGTAGAGGCAGTCAGGAAGGGTCAGGTTATCTCACTGTGAAAACATGTAATTTCATTTAAGTTCTGCTGCTGGGATATCTGAGAATGCCAGCAGTATAATGCTAGTGAGGAAAGTCACATTTGAGCACTTAACACCTTAAAAAAATGTCTCCATGTGGTTTAAGGGGAAAGATTGGGACTTTTTTTTTCTTCCTTGAGAATTTCAGTGTTGCTTTGTGGGCATTGGAATATTTTCGTCTGCTCTTTGAGATATTAAACCTTTGTTTCTCCATTACATTTGTTGCAAAGCCTTTCACATATCTGAACATTTAAAAAATGTGGTTTACATTTGTTGTTACAAAATATGTGAAGAATTAAAATGAAAGCATTTCATCTACAGCCGATGTAGGTCATGTAAATTCTTCACAGACAGTGTTGACTAACAATGTTCTTAACAATATTCACAGATTATGATCCTTTTAAAATAAAAGGTAAATGTCCTGTAATATTATGAGAACAAATAAAGACACTGTAGAAGAAATGTCAGCCTTGGATATCAAACCAACAGATAAACAGTGATTAAAGAATGTACGCTTTTCTCCTGTGCAGCCTCTTGCTCCTTGTAAAGCTTTTTCATGGAAAAATAAACATTAAAAATTTTTGTTTTCTTTCTAGGCTGGGTTTGTCTGTCAATCTTTGTGTGAACACAGATGTAGAAGTTATGAAATGTGTCTGCTGTGAGGGGTTGCAGCTTGAATACCGTGCTTTAATGAAGAAGTACCATTTGTTTCCCACTCCCTTTGCCACAGGCTCTGCAGCCGTGGGTGTGCTCGGCCCTGCGGTGACCCAGGGTCGGTAGGACAGCCAGAGTCGTGAGGACTCCCCCCTCCACGGGTCTGCAGACAAGAGAGCTGCTTTTATTTTCATTTCTGCACAGAAGAGGCATTCTAAACGGTGCACTGCATGAGTCACGGGCTGCCTGATTGTAGCCTTCAGTTTATTGCAGAGATCCCAGGGCAAATGAATAGATCCCTCCACATTGAGCTCCACTTGAAGCAGTGTTTGTCAGCCATGTCACTGTGGCTCAACTGTGCCACACTTTGCAGTATGTTTGCTTACAGTTATGGTTGAACCATATTTTAACAGCAGCTTCTAAAAAATATAATTGTTCTATTACAGTTGTTTTACCCAGATAAGTTTTGCAGCTTTGACCGAGAACACATGGGTACAGGGCACTATTGTCCCCTCTCATGTGCTCCAGTACAACCGGAGATGGACACGAACATGCCTACAGAGATAATCCCTTATTTGTGCTGCTCATCATGTTTCTGTTGATACAATGATTTTTCATTAATGGAAGCGTCATGTGATAAAAGTTCTGGAATGTCTACTGCAGGGGAGCCCCATAAATCATAGTGTAACTGTTGATTTTGTGTCATTCCCCCCACTCCACTAAAGATTATTCATCTATTCAAATATTTAAAACATTTATACATACTTACAAAACTCAGCTTTCTTTGATTTCCATGCAGATGAAATACATTCAGCTTAGCCTGATGCAGCAAGTCTGGATTTGACAGACATTCAAACAAATTTATTTATAATTTCTCTGTTTTATTATAAAGTGCATCAAAAGCCCCTGGCAAGCTAAACCCAGCTAGTGTAGGCCAGGTCACAAAATCTCTCAGCATGTTAGTGAGTGTTTGCCACAGCCCATAAAGCTGAACCTTGGCTGGCGTTCCGCCGTCACCTCTGAAATGACACCTTCACCCCCACTTCTGTCTAAGTACTCTTAAAACAGAAATCCTCTGTGAACACAGACCTGTGCATTCCACGTGCAAACAAATCTATGATGTTTTTGTGTATGGTGGCATTTGTGGGACTGAGCTGGGTTGGTGCATTTTGCCAGAACCCAGGGAGGCACTGCCGGTGCAGATTTCTGTGGTCACAAAGTTGGTGCACTAGAAAACTATTAATTAGCTTGTTTCTAAAAGCAAGGGAAAGGAGCCTTTCATGTTAAAATCACTAACGGGGCCGAGATATTTTCTTGTTATTGCAAGGGCTTCTGCAATCTCCTGCCAAGAGGAACTTATCCGGAGATTGGGTAAATGGGGCTTTAATCGGCTCCTCTCCCTGCCCTGTCCTTCCCATCTGAAGTAGTTTCCTGTGGCTGTTCAAAATCATGGCCCTGCTGCCCCATCTGAATTTTATCTTTTCTGCCTGTCACCCTGGTATTTTGTGCACACAGTCCCACCAGAAACTGAAAACAATACCTGATGGCTATTTTATGTGCCAGCATATGCTGCAAAGTTCCACCCTTGCTGTAACTGAGCTTTCTAGGGCAGGTTCGTTCTCCTTTTTGTCCTCTGCTCTAACTACAGAAGTCAAAGCAGAGGTGAGGATTTCAACCTTTGCATGTAAACAAGTAGCTTTCTAAAGTGTTGCTACAGCAGCATTTATTGTTATTTCTTTCTTTTTTTGGAAAAGCATTAGCAAGTTATAACCCTTAGTTAAATCTCTCCATAATTTTACTATCTCAGGCATTTCCTTAAGCAGAATATTTGGGAGTGCCAGTGATCAGAGCTCCTAGCAAGAGCTCAGGCTGCAAACTGTGGGTATATTTTCCAAACACTGAGCAAGGCTGCAGTATTAAGGAGTAGTTCGATATTAATGAGGAGGTTGTTTCACTAAAACCAAATAGTCACATTTCCCCTTGTGCTGTACATTCGCTTGTGAAATCCATTCACTGTGGAACTGCAATGTTGTTATTTATTGTCCTTGAGAACTAAAAAGTTGTTGTAACACCATCTCTATTTTCTAACAAGAAGGCAGCACGTCAGGTTTAGTATCTACAGCAGGGCGTGCAAAAGCACATGGCTTCCATAGTGAAGTGGACCCTGTGTCTGAGATGACAGCACAGAAGTGTGGTATGTTTTAATCAGAGCAAGGCAGAGTGAGCAGTTTAATGATGTTTTTATTGATATAATGATTTATCATTCATGAAAACATGGATGTGTGTGTGTCAGCAGCAAGTGTAAGCAGTCATTGCATCAAGGTCCCTCCCCCTCCTGGTGCACACTGACACACTTGACTAAAGCTGTGATGTTTTCCAAGTTATCTGGGGCTGGTACTGAGACACAGAGATCACCAAAAACGAGAGATGTAACCATTTTTCAGGATCTTAATACATTCAGCAAATGGAACCACAGGAGAAAATATGAAATTGAAATGCACCAAGCAGCGCGTAGGAGCATCAATGCCTAAGTAGCAGTTAAATCCAAAGGAAACTTGCTGGGGGCTACTGAGAAACCCATCATTTAAATTTTTCTTTCCTTTATGCAGTTGAGTGAAGAAGATGGATTTAATTTGCATTTTTGCCATGCTCTTAGCAGTGGAAGTGCTATAAAGTGCTGTTGTTATCGCAGACTCAAATCAGACGTGCATGTGGCAGAACTTCAGAGACCTTAGGAGGAAGATGCAGAGGGTGTAACGGAGTCTCTAGCAGAGAGTGACAAAAATCTGCCTCACAAATTCACTGCTAAGTTTTAAATGAAACATTTACTGAATCATGACAGGATTAGTTATGAATTTAAACTAGCAGGGGATTAAAATTTTTATTTACTTGAGGACGCTGAACAGAACGATTCTCTTTATAGGAGGCTTAGATTACATGGAAGTGCGTGAAATACAGAAAAATGTACAGAACTTAGCCGAGAGAAGTGGAATGGGATGGAAGGTATATTTTATAGAGAAATGTAAGCTTCTTTTTTCCAATGTATAGCAAGCCTGTTTATTTTTAAAAATATGTATTTTTAAGTGTTAGCGGACAGAGGTCTCAGCAACTTTGAGACCTGTTTCTGATCTATGTGAGTGCATCACCTGTAATCACAAGATTATATGTTTTTCTTATACAATTGGTGCAGAGTCTTTCCTGCTTTCGCACACAGTGGCAGCCTGATCACTGTGACACCCTCTGGGACTCTGCACAGCACAGTTTTTGTCTTGACAGCAAGAGAGACTTCCTTGCTACAGGCACCTGACAGCAGGCATGCATTGTTTTCCAAGAACTGCCTAGCTCAGATGAACCTGTCAGAGTGATTGTTTTCCACCTTCTCCTAACACGCAGAAAGCTTATGGTGTACCTTGTACAGTGACAAGAAAAAATTACCAGGGTTTAATTCTTGCTCAAGTTTCTCACGAGAAAGTTGTGTTTACAATTAAAGTGCTCCTGGGAAAGAGATAATTTGTTGTTTGCAAAAAACCCCAACAAGTTAACCTAGAAAAATTTTATGTTTCAAACTCAGAAATGTTTGCCGTCAAGCAAATAAATTTTCAGAAAGAGGAATTGGGTTACTCCAAAGCAGTTCTGACCTGCCACCCTAACAGTATGAGGACTATTGTAACCAACGATAGTCCTAGTGGAAGTTGTCCCTGCCCATGGCAGGGGAGCTGGAATGAGAGTCTTTGAGGTCTCCTCCCACCCAAGTCGTTCTATAGTTCTATAATCCTGTCCTTTCTGGTTGTTGTTGTTGTTGTTGTTGGGGTTATGTCTGGGTTTTTTTGGTTTTGTCAGCTAAGGAAATTAGTGAGGAAAATCCACTAGGATTATGTTCCAGCACAGCCCCTCAATAGCACTTCTCAGCATTAAAGGCTACTGAGTTCTCCTCAATTTGGAAAGAGACTCAATGCAGCAGGAAATTTGGCTCTGATATACAGCATGTGAAGGCTGAACCCTCAGGTGGAATAAATTTTCCTGTTTCTAACTGGACAGTGGAATTCATACATTGCTCTCAGGCAGCAAGCAGATGCATTTATCCCTACGTTGCAGTGCTTCTCTCGTTAATCTCTGCTGAGTTTTTTCTTAATGACTGTCACATGATCCTTCTCACTCTACATTCGTCTCTGTAATTAGTTCTCCCAAAGCTTGCAGCCCAGTGACTCTGCTTGTAGCTCCTTTCTCTCAAAAGAAAATAATTTTAGTCCCTCTTGTAGGAAAAAAATGGCAACTACCCTGTACATCCCTTTCCCTTTTCTTTTTACACTCATGAGATGTGCTGTTAGCAAGAGGTCCTGCTTCCTCTATTTTACCTGTATACCACATCCCACTAATGTGGCTGTCCCCATGCTGTCCTCATGCTTTCCTTTTGCAAGCAATCCTGCTGATTACAGATAAGCCCTGGAAGTCCAACATTCATTCAGTTTCAGCATCTCACTGGGTCCTTGCATTTGGACAGTGTCTGAATCTTTGCAGACTTTTTTTTTTCTATCTTTTTCTGCTCTCTCAAATCTGAACCTTTGTTCGAGGTTTTCTACCTCATGTCTGAGTTTCTACAATACAGTGTGTTAATTACTGAATCTTGTCCTGCTCCTACCTATCCAAAATGTGACTTTGTCAGGTGTTGGTTTCATAGCCCGAAGGGTGGTGACTGTAACATGACTTTCTAGAATCCAGGTTCCAGCTCTCCCTGCCTGCTGGTATCAGTCACATGCTGCACCTTCACATATTTTCACTGTGCCTCACAGCCTGGTCATTTCCTATTTGTGAGATTTTATTAATTGTCAAAATACCAACGCCAGTCTCGGGGGTTTTTTTATCTTCCTGCACCATTATCCCCTATTATTCTTGCAAATATTGCACAGCTAAGCTCTGAGGCTTCCCTTAATTTTTCAAAAGGATTTCCTCATCAACACTGGCAAAGCCTTTCTTACAACACCAAAATGTCATCAACATTTAGGCTCTCCTGGACTAAGATCACTCACTGTTAAACGAACAATATCTCATTGTTTGCTGTCAGATTCTGGCTGCTGGCTGTGCTGTGCCGTTTGTTGCCTGGTGCTTCCCATCAGTTGTAAGATCTCAGTGTAACCTCTGCGTGGACGTGGGACTTTTCTTCTCGCTATGTGTTTACACAGCACTCAATGCCACGGAGTTTTTCCTGAGAACTGTGGTAATATAAATGATAATAACAGTTGGTATAACAGGTTTATTTCCCTGGCAGTGCTTAAGCTTAGCAAAACAGCTTTTAAAATTGATTTGGGAGCCAGAAAAATAAAATGGATGACTTGTACAAAATTTGAATTTCTGATTTCATCATTCCAGTGTATTGATTTTGCCTACCTGTTTGTAGGCAAATCTCCCATTGCTTGTCCCACTGAAGCTTCAGCAATGTATAAGCAAATACATTTTAAGAACTTTCCTGAACTGGGGGATTTATGTCCTTAGTCCAGGAATTCCAGAAGGGCACATGGAGTTCAGCTGAGCTGGATGTCTGTCCAGGCTCAAATCCTAAAGGATCCAAAGATTTTATCATGCTTTTTATAGGGATGTTTAATCACATGCTGAAAAAATGTTGAAGTTGGCTAGAGATGCATCTTCCTTCACAATATTTATTGGCTTTTTTAGTTTGTTCTGGTAGTTGAGGAGACAATTGAGTGGAACAGATAAAAAACACAGGAGTGTCACACATAGGATTTGATTCTGTACTGTGACCTCTGACTTCCACCAAAATACAGCAGCTCCTACACATGTGAGGGAAGGGATGGGCCTTCCCTTTGCGGGCTGTTGCAAAGAGCACATTTGCAGTGTCTTTAGGAGGCAAGTTTGGTGGCTATGTTTGATTCCCACAGAAGTACAGTCCATGGCTTTGGAAAACCACACAGCTGTCCCCTGAACTGCTGGTTGTTCCCCTTATGTGGAGATCTGAGTGACTGATCAATGTTCTTTCTTAACACCTAGCTGACTTTTTGGCACTGAGCATGAGGAAGATCATGAACAATTTCCTGGATTTAATTTGAAGGATTAGGATTGGGGCAGGAGGATTCAATCTCCTCAGCCACAGAGCTTTTCTTCTGTATAAGCTGTTCTTCCCATACCTCTCCACACTCAGCGTCAGAAGCTGCTTCCCATCATTCCCATATCCTTTGCTACCTGTGCTCCCACTGCACCTGCAGAGTGGTACAGGATGAACTGGAAGCTCTCAGCTCCCTCTGGCAGGGAGAGGCTTTTGGCAGTTTGGACCACAGGTTGTTTTTGGCAGTTTGGACCACAGGCTGTTTGTTCTGAGGAAAGGCAGTACCCAAAGTCCTGATGGCAGCACTTGGATATCACTCTTCCCTGGGAAGCCTTTCTCAGCAGAGGAGGAAGGTGTGGTGACCTCTCATTTGCTGCTGTCACCTCTGGGACTCCTCTGCAGTTCATGGAACAGTGATGTGGTACTGCCGAGCAAACAAGAGGCAACGACAGGAGTTTGTAACTGAGACCAGCAATCTGCCAGGTCTGGTGTCTCCTGGTCAATGAGAGAAGGTGGAAAGCCTGGCCCTGAGATGCAGTTGTGTGATCCCTCCGTGTCAGTGAGGAATCATGGAGCATTCCAGCTGCAGTGTAACCACCCCGACAGATGGATGATCAGGAAGCCTTTTTTTGGGGGAGGTTCTGCAGTTATATATAAATCTTCTGGCCTGGCTTGGTTTATTTTTACCTTTAATCTGAAAAATTCCTGTCTGATATTCTAACCTTGTTTTCTGGTATTTTATTAGAACTAACGTGCAAAACCTCTTTCCAGTATGTGTGGAATCCTGAGCTCAGCTCTTCACTAAAAGCTGCCTTTTTAACTCTTTCACACCTTCCCCTAGTTGATTTTTCTAGTCAGGCAGTACACTATCTAAGGAAAATATTGGAAGGAACAATGTGCTCTTTTCCGTTTTCTGTAAAATGGAGGGACCTGAAGTGTAAAGCATCTAGCACATGACATTGCCTTGGGAAATAAGCATCTAAGACCCATAAAATTCAGTATCAAAAATTAAGATACTATCTTAGGATCTTAATATTTTTTTCCAGATTCCCTAACTTTCGTTTATTTATTTTACAATCTGAAGAGTGTCACACATATACCTTTCAAGATTAAAAAAAACCCCAAAACCCTGTAACTAATGCAATTATTATTCTAGTCAAGAATGTAAGGCTGCTTAACCAAAGCTGTCATAAAACACAACAGAGCCCAAGTCAGGTCTTGTCCTTTATGGCAGTGGGAGATGAAAGTACTCAGTTTTTTGTGATTGTATATCAGCTTCCTGATCCCCTAGACCATAAATAAGCACTGTTCTTACTGGCTTAGTAATTTGTGTCAGCTTTCTAGTATGTTTGTCTTTCCCCTGCCCCAGAATATCTATATTCTTTCTTAGATGCCCATTATAGACATTTTAAAAATTCTGCACTTCCTTATTTAAAACCTTTGATTGCAGATCACCCCCTCTTCAAGAGAACTGACAGCCTGTTATAAGCAGGCCTGTATGATGACAGACATGTGATTGTATTTAAATAGCCCTGTCATAAAAAGCATTTCCTAGAATTTATTTTTCCTTAGCCTGATATTTAAAAGGTTGCACGGCATTTTCTATGTTCTTAATGTAAACCTTCTGCAGGGTGAAAAAGGAATTAAAAGCCCTGGATTAAGCATGTAGGTACCATTTATCATACAAAATAAATATGTAAAAAATGAAAAAAAATCTATAATATGTCTATGAGAGCTTCCCATCATGGAAAAAAGTAAAAAAATGTTCCAGTCGGTTCAAAGAACAGATGAATTTGAATCTCACTTCCAAAGAAAAGCTCCTGTTGCTAATCTCTGTGTCCTGCTGTTTGAACTCATCAGCTTCAGAGATGATAAGAGCATGTTATTATGCAAACTATCAAAGTTTATTTACACAACTTCTTAAAACAGATTCTTTCAGTGGTATGGCCAGGTGGTTAATGCTGATTGTTATATTTTTTATGCATGCCAGTGTGGTAGTACACATCCTCCACCCTGTAAGCAAGATATTGTCTGCTGTACAAGGCTCTGTCATCCTAAATCTCAGGGGTTAACATGCTCTCATCTTTAATCTCCTGGAATCCTTCTTTTCCTTTGATTTTAAAATCTATGAACATTTTCACAGAACACACTCTCAATAAACACAATAAAAAAATCAAATAACCTAAGCAGCTCTAAGTTCAAAATTAGATTATGTATCGAGCAGGAATCTGGCAATGCAGTGCTAGTCCACCATAAAGTCTTTCATCTGTGCAAATCCTGTGAGCACTTTAGTGTTCCCAGATTGTCAGGTGAGCTTTCTCCTCTAAATATTTTTAAGTGGCTTAAGCACTTAAGCACTCTGTTCTGGGATTCCCAACACAGTGTTTCCTCAAAGGATCCAATTTACGAAAGATGGCTGTTCATCTTCTGGTATCTATAAACTGAGGCAACAATTTAAATGCAAACCTTTTATAACAGCTGGGCATTGTCAGGTCTTCTATATTTTTAAAAAGCTTTCCTTCTGCATGGGATGTAAAAAACAGAATAAAATGTAACGGGGAAAATGGGAAATGGAGATACCACCTTATACACAAAGGAAATACTGGAAGATTTATTGTCACTGATTTTCTTAAATCTGCTTAGACAGCCAGGACAATATTTTCCAGAATGGATACGGCTGCAGTTTTTCACATCCATAGGCCAGCAGTTTGTGGGGGATCTTTGCAGAGATCAGACTCAACCTAAAAGGCACTGACAGTAATGAAATGTCTTCCAGGGACCACCAAACTCCACGGGGCGGCTGGAAATCACCACCCCAGTGGGGTCTTGGTGTCACCCTACACCTCACTGAAGTGATGAATGTGACAGTGGGAGCTGTGCTGAGTGTTAAGAACATCCCTGACTCAGTGTCACAGGGATCCAGCTTTAACTGGAGCCCTCAGCACATCAGGGCAGAATTAAAAAAAAAAAAAATTCTTGTCCCTTAAGTCAAGTTACAGCAACTTAAAAAGATCAGTTGCACATTCTGTGGCCTGTGCCGCCAGCAGGGTTATTTCAGTGAAACCCACAGTAACTTAAATTACTTTGTGTTTGCTGTGAACTAGAAAACCAGAGCTTCAAGGTGGCAGCAATCACAGAAACAAAGTCACCTGAATGGAATTACAATTTCTAGACACCTTGGAATCCAAAAGTTATTTTCATTTTCCTGTCTCTTGATATTACTTCCCCTAACAATGACAAGTGGCTTAAAGCTGCGTATTGCTTTCCAGCTAAAGCTTGACCTTTGCTGCTTTTCTTCTTCAACAAGTGACACTAATAAAATTATACTGCAGACAAAAAAAGCAAATAAATCATCCTCTTACGAAAAACTTATTTTGAAACTGTAGGAAAATATATACTGGGCATGACATTCAGGAGTTGATTAAATCACTACATTGGCAATTCCGGAGTGAAAGACCACAAGCAAAGTTTGCAGAGAACATGCAGCAGATATGCAACAATTTCCATGAGCTGTAAACCAGGACTCCTGAGAGTGTTTATGGCATTTGGGACGACAGAAGCACTCATAGGATATTAGAGTATTAGAATACTTCAAGTTTGAAGGGACCCCTAATATTGTGAGTTGCATTCATACAGATCTTATTCTCACTCAAGCTACATCTACCAAGACTCTGCTTTATTCAGAAACCAGAACTTTGTTGCCCAGGTTTCCAAGTAGGAAGCAAGCAAGCATTGTCCACTTCATACCTGCCTGTTACTGGTAGTGTCAGTCTATTCTCAGTGGTCACGCAGCCAGCCTCCAGGAATATATCATTCTAGATAACTGGCATTAGACTGACTGCAGAAATGTGAAATACTGAGGAAACTGGGAAAGAGAAGTGCTTTTTAGATGGTTCTTCCAGGACCGAGCTAAAGCATAGTGCTGAAAAGACAATAACAGACATTTTTATGCAGTACATTTCATGCCCAGATTTGGTTAATCTTGAATATCTGCTGCCACCCCTGGGGTTGTTCTGTGGGTGAGAGGAGTGTCCATCTCTATCCAAACCAGAAGGAATGTGCAGAAAGCAAAGATACACAAATTAAACCCAGCCAACATTTTCATTACTTTATTTATGTTGGGAAGGTGAAAGACAGAGCAGACTTTCTAGACTATTTTGGTAACTGGAATGATTTAAAAACATGGCTAGGCAACAGTGTGTACAGACCTTAGGCTGTTCTGCCAGCTCATCTAAGTCATCATCTGCAGCACCACTCGCTATTTGGTTACTAGAAGTCCTTGGGGCTGAGTGCTTCAGTCACGCTGCAGCATTCCAGAACATTTCATCTGGATTTTTCTGTTTATCTCTTTAGGACATATGCCTGCTGAGAATATAATTGGATGAGCAACTTTGTTTTCCTTTGTGCTCTGCTCTTGGAGTTTGACCTAGGATGCAATGACCAACCTAGAGCTGCAAAGAGGAGTCACTGGAGTTGCAAGGCTCCTTATGGCTCAGGCATGCCATTGGAAGCTGAAAATCTTGGCTACTGTGACAGGGACGGAGCAGCAGACAGGCAAGAGCCTGGGCTCCTGATTCCCATTAGAGACACACTGCACGATGGGGGAAACATTTCAAATCTGCAGCAAAATGGGACAGGAAATTTTCGTCCGTCTGTCAAGTGTCTCTCCTACTGTTGGGGTCTGGAAAGTGAGGTATGACACCAGGAGCTGCAAATGTGAGCTGAACTTTCAAGCTAAACTTCCAATAAAGAACTTGTCTGTCTTGACTCAGACAAGGCTTGTGGAAGGGAGTTTTTGCTGTCCTTAACATGTCCTTAAGTTTACATAGCTCCCTTCCTCTGAGAGGTCACTTAAGGGCTATGCAAATGCAGAGCAGCATATTAATGAGTGACATTATCATATGGAAATATGGTCCTATGGCACATCAAATAGGAATGTGACACACATAACAACTGTAGGATGTGTTGCTCCCTGCCATGCTGTCACATGGAAATAAAGGTAAAGTGAAAGCAACTGTTTTAGCTGGAATCTGGAGATAATACCCTTATTTTTAGGGTTTTTTAGTGGCTGCAGAAGAGGAGAGCCTTTCATTAGAGTATCTTTTGACAATGGAATGATTAATGTAACTATGTTAGGTTGGATGCTAGACATGTGCTTAAAATTGGCCTTCAAGAAGACCCAATTTATGTGTCTGTCATGCACTCCGTTTGGGGGCCAGTAACCCCTAGAGTGTAGAGATGGCTCATCTCCTCAATGCTAACTGCTCTCTATGCCCGCAAATGATGGAGAATACCTGAACAAAACACCTAACCCAAATCTGCATACAATTGTAGGAAAGGCCCATGGCAGCTGAGTGGGGCCCTCTCCTCGAGCAGGGCTGGGCTGTTGGGCCAGTGTTGCTGTCCCGGGAGAAGGGCGGCTCCAGCACCTCAGTACCACGGCCCTCACAGACACGTGGGTGCCTAAACAAAAATGGAGAGGTTTCAAACAGGGAGGTGGTGTCGAGGTTCCTCTGGGCTGGGCACTGGCGGTGCAGGCAATCTGGTTGCTCTCCGGGACCAGAGGTGCGCAGCACCTGAGAGGCAGTCTGAATTTCACCCTTAAGCACAAGTCCTGGTTTCAGTGTTCTCTCAAGTCCTCCCTGAGCTTTTAAGTCTTTGCCCTGAAGAGATATTCTCTTGATAAGATACATGATTTAATAACCCTTTTAAAAATAATAAGGAAGAAAGAAAATTGAGAACCCAAGTTGTGCACAGTAAGGTCAAATACTCAGTTGCTTCTCCAAGCTGAGCTCATCACACTTGGAAAACTCAGGATATAGCTGTATTGGTCCAGCTTTTCTTTGAAGCATTTTAACCTGATGTCCAAAACAAAGCAGTAAATTAGAGGAACCAGTCAGCTGAAATTCGATGTCTTTAGCTGAAACTTGGCATGTCGCTTTGCCAGCTCAGTTATAGATTTTTTTTTTTTTATGGCTATTTGGCTTTTTATTTCCTTCTATGCCTTTTTTTTACCTTCTTCTTCTTTTCTTCCTAAAAATGTATTTTCCATTACAATAGCTGTACACAGGAAAGCACCACCTTATTAACGTCCCTAATGTAGCCATTTTATTTAAATATTCTAGACACTGGAGACATTTTTCTATTAAACTTACAGGTTTCTTTCATTCGGTCATTGGAACACGGCTTTAAATGTAAATTATTTTGTTTCTGATGTGTATGGAAATGAATGTAATGTGGAAATTCACTTTGCTCATATGCAGCTAAAAAAAGCATTAAGAAAGATACAAGAGCGTATGATCCTGATCAATGTAGGGACATCTACTTCATTTCCATTGCTGAGTTCTGTAATTCTGGCACCAGGGGAATTAGTTTTTCTCCAGGTAGGTCTTACTTCAAACACTGAGTAATACAGTATATTTTGAAGATTTATCAATGTACATTTTAGGAGTCACTTCCCATCAAGGTTAATAGTGCATTGTTTAGAATTACCAAGGAGGTTTTTATACAGCCAGTTTGTTCCATTTGCTTTTCCACCTGGACCTCGTAGTGATGATACCGGCATTTTAAAAAGCTCTATGTGATTCATGTTTGCTCATAACATTTGAAATTTTACATCCTCACTTGTTGGTCATCACCATCTTGAGAGGTGCCTGGAATGGCATAGGAAAAATAGCTGGAATTGTCACTCTATTCTCTACCCTCAGCTGATTGAGAGCAATGCTGATTACCAGGGACAGTCAGAACTGCTTAGAAATTGTAACATTTCTGCCCTTTCTCTGACTTCTGGATATGCTGCCTTGTTGCTAACAATTTATAAGGATCCATGGTTCTCCAGCCCAGACAGCAATATTTACCTCTTCTCTTGAACTTGCCATGACTTCTTCTCAAATTTCCTTCAGTATCAGTAAGGGAAGCAGAAACAAGCAAACCAAAAATCTAAACTTTACAACTTTTCTTGGGAGGAAAAATAGGTTCAGGTGGCTTTCTAAGGAAGTAGAAACCAAGCTGATGTTGGCTTTCTCAAATTCAGCTTTAAGGCTTGACCTTCGGTTCTACAGGTCACATGAACACCAACAACATTTCTATAGACAATTTGTTCCTAATAAAACCCTAAAAGAATGACATCCTACACTTTCATATGGCTACAAAAGGAAGTTTGAATCTCCAAGAATCATGCATTTGAAAGGTTTCCTGCAAGTGATAGTATTATACAGGCATACCTTATATCTCTGTACCAAGTGAACAAGAATGAGATGCCCTAACCCTTCCATTCTCACAGTCATTTCTTCATCAAGATGGAATCTCAATCTTATTCATTACAGTGAAAACCCAGAATAACCCGACTAAACAAAATAATACACATACTATTCTTTTTTATCCAAAGAATAGTATTCAATGCAGTAATGGTGTGTGTATATATCTTAGTTTAAATGCAGATGTGTCTTTCACCTCTGTTTAAATATTTCTTCAAGTATTAATGTATCAAAATCCAGCTGTATCACGGGCACACCTGTCTCAGAGGGACGTGCCTCGGGCACTGAGCTATGGAGGGAGAAAATAGCTGTCTCACAAAAAAGGAAGATTTTAACAGAATTCAGAATGGAATCCTTATCTTCTCTCCAGCCCTTCCTTTTATTGTAGCGCTTTTCTTCCCCCCTGACTCATGGAACAAAAGAAATAGCTTAATGCAGATCTTATCATCAGTAGAGTAGCTGTGAAGCAGCAGCTCCGCAAAGCCGCTGTCCTTTACAGAGCCCGGAGTGACTCACGAGCAGCGTCAGGGGCTGTTTGCTCCCCTGCTCTGCTCATTCACGGAGCTCCATCCAGAAGCCTGTTTGCACTCAGGATTCCTGCCCTGTGTGTATCCATTGCTGTAAATAAAAATACTTTCTGGCCCTGGCTCTTGGCTGCTGGGAGCTGGTGTGCTCCAGTGTGAGGTTGTTCCCTGTCACTCACCCAGGCTCCAGCAAGAGCAGGCAGACGGTGCACAGAGGTGGGAGGTTGGAGTGGCATTCCGGAATATCGGGAGTTATAAGAGCTGACCGACATCCATTTTGGAAGTGGGACAGACCCACTCCATGGGTTTTCCATCTTAAAGCCCTCTGTATACTTTCCAGAGTTCGCTTTAGCTCCCCTCCAGCCCACTCCAGGGCTCCTTGGCTCATTCATGCCTGTGTGTTTGAGGGGATGCCCGACTTCAGCTAAAGGAGCAATCCCAGCCATCACTGGACAACATGCAGTCAATGGAGGAGTTAAGGATAATCTACTAATTAGGAACTGATTCCATGTTTTTGCCATATCAGTCTTTTTAACAGAAATGTGTGAATCCGCATGAGGAAAATGCTACCCTTTGTGACAGTCATAGATGGTCATTGCTCAAAATCAGATTTTTGACTAAGGTGCACCTCTACAAACAACAACAAAATAGGTGAGAACAAGTGGGGCTGATAGGAGGAGAGAGAGCATTCTCTTTCTCCATCACTGAAACTAAACTTGGTTCAATTTTTTCTGGTTTATCACAATTCAGCCTAAGGCTTTAGAAGTGCAAAAACTCATATGATCTTTCGCCCTTCTTTACTCTACAAAGCCCAGACTAGTTATTACCTGCTATTTTTATTCTTGGTCAATCTCTACAGAGTTTCAGTGGGAAGCCTGCCGCTGTACCAAAAGGATCATTTCTTCTTTTACAGCTTTTTTTCTGTGTATGTGTTTAGTGACTCCAAAGTTTGAAAATGAGAACTCAGCCTCCCATTACACAAGAGCAATTCCCAGTGGGCAGTGTTAAGAGATGAAATAGCAAATCACAAGCACTGTCCAGAGATTTAAAAGAGGAAAATTAATAGCTGTATCGTCTGATTAACCTCTGTGTCTCACATTTGAAAATTAATGATAATTATGTTTACTTTCATGTAAGCCTAGAAATAATTCTCAGAGAATTTGAAAGCCCATGTTGTCATTTACTTAGAGCTGAGATTCCCCTATGCATATTTTAATAGTTTATACACAAAGCCATGTCTTAACTGGTTTTGAACATCTTTACAGGACAGTATCTGCAATATAGATCCATATTTTCACCCCACCTTCTTCCTCCCACTGTCCTACAGCTTCACTGTGGAACAAGCCTGAGATGGAAAGCTGATGGGTTAGTTCAACACTATAATTAGGTGACGGCTAAAGTCAAGTCCCTGATTTTCCAGAGACTCTCTCCTTTCTTTTCTTTTCTAGAGAAAGAATAGAAACTTCCAGGTGAACAGAATTGTCTGAAACAAGTTAGTTTAATGACAATGCCTTTTCCATGAATCAATGATACACATTAAAGATTCAGGATGCACTTTAAAGCAATGCAAAACGTGGAAAATAGCAAGATACCAGTGCAATCCCCCTCTAAATTATAGATTGAGAATTAGACTCTACTTTCAACCATGCAGGTGCAAATCCATTAATTTCAGAGCAGCTGCTTCAGGTTGCCATTGAAGTGGGTGAGCTCAGATCTCACTGATCTGAGGAGCTGGGGGATCTGAGGATCCTGGGGAGCTGGTTCCTTCCCATTGCCCATGGCAAACAGGACCCACCTGATCCCTCATCTCTACCATGCTGAGTTATGGCGCGTGTGAACTAAGGGACTGTATAAATCCATTTCTTTATATTGTGGCAGGATCTGTTGGGAATTCATGAATGTGTCTGTGAGTGACGTAGTGAAATATTTGGAAATCCAGTTCAATCAGGACGTGATGTGGGGCTCTTTGAAAATGTTAAGCTTAACTGGGTCTGCTTCAATTTGCAATAAGTGGATCTGTGCATCCATTGAAAAACATTTTGCAAATGCACAAATAGAAAAAAATATGTGAAGCAACGGTTTAGTTCTCTCTTTCTCCACTGCCTGTATATTTATTTATTTATTTAGCTGTATGTTAAGCCTTCCACTTAAAATATTTGTGTAAGCTGTGACAGTTTTCAACCTTTCTTATAGACCCCAAAGAAATTCTGGGTAGTTTTTAAATGTGCTCTAGCATTCTTAACACCCCCTTCCTGCATCCTTCTGAATCAATAAAGCATGGGATTTTGGGCCTTTTTAAGGCACAACAGAAGGACACACCTAAACTACGCATTGCTGGTGAAGGAAGAGCTATTATGAAAAACTTTGACACTTCTTTGGCCAGACCCTCTGCCGTGGTAAACTGAGAAAATCAGCCAGAAGTCAATAAACACATCAAAGAGAGATCTAAGTCACATGCTCTACGTCTGTGAAGGTCAATGTGCAGGGTAAAGATGCACGCTGATCTATCATTTTAGATATAATAAAATTGAATTATAAAGAATTTTGAGCATTTCCTTCCAGAATTTAAAAAGTGACAGTTGGGAAGAAAGCTCAGGAGTTCTTTTTTCGTAAATTTAAAACAAATCCTGTCATGAGAATTAGACTGGTGTGGGGTTCATAGACCTTATTTTGCCAGACTTTGCCTCCATGAGTGCAGCAAAGGGAGTTTTCAAGCAGCCTAATGAGTTTCCTGGCCTGCAAGTTCTAAGGAAATAAAACCCATGATTTTTGTATTCCCTTCTGCAGCTAGTCCCAGATTCCTCCATCCTCAGACAGAACAGTCTGTATTTGCAAGAATTTGCAGATAGATTTAGATAAATTCGTCTGAGTAACAAAATAACATGAGGATTAAGAATTGCCTATAAAATGTGAGCTTTGGTAATAAACCAGGATGTGTGGGAGTTCTGCTCCAAGGCAGCAGTATGTCTTGAGTCAAGGAGACTCAGTGAATAAAACCCTCTCAGCATGGTATTAAATGAAGTTCTTGCTAATTTTGGCTTGGCTTGTGATAGATGGGAATACATTAATTTTCCATAAGCAGGAAAGCCCTGTGTGTTTTCTTTTCAGTAGTAATGGATGTGACAACACATTTAGAGGGCTTTGAGGAGGCAGAGGAAGAGAGCAGGGATCTGCCAGTACTTTTTCACTTGAGCTGCTCTTTGGGCATCCATCTGAGGTGCTGCTGCCCCTTCTTATCCCAGATTCCTGCTTCAGCAGGATTAGGTGATGCATGTGCTGAAAACTGCCTGATGGCCCTCTGGCAGTCTCTCCAAGGAAAAGGATGAGGTTCCCAGAAATGAATGGAAAAGACCATTACAACTGTGTTGTCTTGCACAAATTATTTTTTACTTTTAAGTTTCAACCTTCTGCTATCAATGGAAGCATTCCAGATAATGTGATTTGAAAGGAAAAAAGATGTAAACATTTTGCTTTGGTATGTCAGAGACAGGCTCAGTTATCTGGAGATTTGCTGGATGTGTCTGCAAACCGTTACAGGCTGAATTAAATCCTTTTGAAAACCAGGTCTTGTTCCTCTTTTACAGTTCTTTACATCTAAACACCCTGATAAACCATACATATCTGTGTTAATTAGGCAAGTGTTCTGCAATCTCTTTGTTCCTTTTTTGGAGCAAAAAAGCCCAGTCAGGGGGTGTCCCAGGAGACCAATCTGTTCACACCTCCCTGAACATCCCTTGGCCAATTGCAGGGGCTCCAGGCCTGAACAAAAGAAACTGCAGGGGAAAGTGATGGGCTCTGAAATGTCTGTTGTCTTTAATCAAGGGGAGAGTCTGAGTGAGGGGCGCCTGGACTGGGCAGCGCAGGCAGTACCTGGGCTGTGCGTGGTGAGGTGCTTTAGCAAGAGCGAGTTACACGACGGTTCCTCTCATCCTGGAGGTTTGCTCAAGCTGCTGTGGAAGCTGACACATTTCACGTTCCCTCGGAGCTTCCTCTCAAGATGGAACTTAAAGGTCTGCTTGGCAGTTTGCATTCACAGTGTGCACGTTGGATGAAGGGATACTGCCCTACCGGTGTTTCTGCAGGGACTCCATCAGCTTCTGAGGGGTCTGACTGAAGTAATTTTATTTACATCCTTTTGTGCTGCAAAGAAAGCCTGACTATAACGGAGGGGGTTCCTTCTCCCCAAGCCCTCTCTAGGCAGAAACACTGAAGTGACTGTGTGCTTGCTAGGGCATTTCTCCAGCTCTGCCAGGAAGAAAAAACTTGAGAAGCATAAACTGTCCCACTCCGTCTCAGCCAGGCATGGATTCAGAATCCTAGTAAAACTTGTCTTGTGCTGGCTACAGATGTGGGGGACTTCCTGCTCTCACCTGCTCTCTTTAGGGTGGGGGTCTTTGTTATCAAAGCTGGAGAGTTCATCTGATCATCATTCATATTTTCTTCACCATTTCTGTCTGAAAAAAAAAAAAGTATAATCAGCAAGAACATTTCTAAAGCCTGAGGATGAAAGCAAGTGATGCTCAAGCTCAAGTAAGAAATTAACCTGATTTCTGAAGGGCTGTTTCTATCCTGCTTCTGCTGCTGCCTTTCTCCTGCCTTTCACAAGGAGACATTGGATTTCAGAAGACTTGGCATGTTGATGAGCATCTGCAGAAGGGACTATTTATGTCAGAAACCAGGCAAGGATGAAGTGGTGCCCATCTCCCCGTTTATACCACATTTATGTTCCAAAGAAATTCTCAGATCAGAAGGGAAGCTTCTCCCTCTTTCCCCCTTCCATTACAGAAAACAAATTGCAAAGAAAGTCAATATATAAGGATTAAGAAGTCAGAATCAATCTGAGATCTCTTCCTGAAATCTCTTTACTCCTGCATTACTCTGTGTATATGGAGCAGTGTTTAAATTCCAGGTTCCTGTTTTAGAGAAAACAATGAGATTCCACAAGCTTCGGAGCTTGTGCACTCCAAAATTGCTAGAATCTGGCAAATTACAGAGGTGGAACCTATTCCTGGATTTATAGATCTGGATTTGAGTCTGCTGTTATATCAGCCACCAGCCAAAGTTCATGCTGCTTGGTGGTCTGGTTCAGGCCTGACTGTGATCCAAGAGTGAGGAGAGTGCACACCATTCTCTGGAAAGAAGACATCAATTAAAAGAGACTTCTTTGGTTTCTGCTGGAGAAAGCCACACTGTCAAGTAACCACAAACCGCTCAACTCACTGATTTCATCCTTTTGCTGAGAAAAACAGTTTGAACCATCTATATTCCCATGATAATAGTCACTGGCTCTGCTTAATTTTTAATTTTAAACATGTGCTATTAATTATAGTAGCATCCCAGACCTCCTGGTCTATCACTTACTGTTCTACTAAAATATGACATGCACAGCAAGTCAACCACTCTGGCACCACCAGGCTCTCTGGCCCCCAGGATTTCCCTGGCCATGCTCAGGTCCACTCCACTGCCTTGAACTGGCAGTTTTCTCTTCATATTATATATTGCTGCTGAAGGTTAATTAAAGGACAAAGTCAGCTTAGGTCTAATTCTCTGAATACACAGTTAAATCTGGGAGAAAGCTTTTGATATAAGTTAGTAAGTCTAAAAACAACACACAGCTGTTCGCATCCCTCTCCTCCCCTTGTACTTTACATCAAGACAGCTCCACAACTACAATAAGTTTTTCAGCTCTGTGAAACCCCAAAAAGTCAAGACCTTACCACTGGCTGTGTTGATTAACACTTAGCTTGTGAGGAGAAGAGAGCCCAGCAGATACAGCCTTTTCTGCGGGAACATTTTCCATTGCTGATCTCCTCCTGCGTGCTCCTACTGCCAATGACACAGAGCACATCATCTTTCCAAGCCATTTTACTTTGTTTTCCTCAAACAAAATGATCTAAGAGTGACAAGGGTGTGCTTTTGCAGTAGTCTCTGGAAAGGCTTATTGCTGCCATCTGTCTCTGCTTAGCCTTTGCAGAGCTTAACCTCCACTCATGTTCTGTAGCATTATTGATGTCGATTACTCTGTAGTAAAATACAAAGTTTTTTCACCCAGTGTATCCTAATACACTTAAAGAAAGAAATTCTTAAAGAAAGTTAGAGGAAAGTGGTTTAATTGTGGGCAAAATAAAGTAGGAATGTTTTGGGGACACCGACATTTTGTTTCATTCCCATCTAAACTTATTTTTCAAAGAATTTAGTTTATTCAAAGTTCTTTTTTGAGACATTTAGTTTTCAATACAGTTTTAGCAAAAGACGCTTTTTCAAGAGGGTAAGTTTCATTTGGAAAACATCAAAATAAAAGATCTTTCACTATTTCCAAGAGGAAACATTTCATTTTAAAAACTGTCAAAGGAAAATGTGTTTACTTTGAGTAAAAAACCCTTGATCAGCTTTTTTAGCTGTAAGGTATAATCTAAATCAATGCAAGTTACAGTTCCCCTAAAAGTCATCTGATCCAGAATCAGGTGCTGACTGTCTGATGCCTCAGCCCCCATCCTCCTGAAGTTTTCCTCCTCTCTCATTTTGCATCTGTCCCAGCTGTAAACCAGAAGTCAGGGCAGGCTGTAGCACTGTGCCCAGTCTGATTTCTTCTTTTTTCCCTCCCTCCTCAGCCTTAGTAAGCACCGGCACACCCAGAGCAAGTGCCTGCCCTCGCTCAGCATCCCTCTGTGCCACCAGGGCTCAGACGTGCAAATGCAGCGTCTCTCACCCCCAGTGGGTTGCGGCCTGAGGGAGGAAATTGGGTGGCTGCAGTCGGGGGGAGAGTGTCGCATTAGCAGCCTGTGGCCATTAGACCTGCCGGGGTCCCTTGTCAGCCCAAACCCCACGCCTCTGTGGGTAGCTCTGTCCGCCCATGCTGAGAGGAGGTGACAGGGCAGTTTAGTTCTCCTGCCCGCTCCTCCTTCAGCTCCTCTGCTAAGAAAGCACGTGTTTGATGAAATGTTCTGTGATACAGCCAGAAGGCCGTTAAGAGTTGGTGTAAATCCAACAAAGTCTCAGAGATGAAAGCAACCCTTCACCGTCAGGAAAGGGGGTGGTGTTCAAACTGCTGCCCTGACAGCACAGTCTCTGGGCAATGTGGGCCTTGTTTCCCACAAGTAGTGGCTTTATGGCTACCAAATGCCTTCCTCCTTCATGTATCTAAAGGCACCTGCTGCTTCACTGCTGCTGGAGGGGCAGCATAAGGATAAATAAGTACCATGGCAAAATGTACTCTGAGGACCAGAAACACTGCTCCTTTGCCTCTATGGAACAATTTTTTGGTTAAAAAAAAAAAGCCAAACTTGTTTTCTTTTTTTTTTTCTCTTAATTTAACTAGCAAGGAACTCAAAATACAGCAGAAAGCTGCTCACCCTGATCCCCAATGCAATCAGCTCCTTGCCATGGGGGGCTGTGTAGGCAGACACAGCCTCATTTCAGTAAATTTCTCATTAAGAAGCAGCTAAATGCACCAGGTCAGCTTGAAATACAAATTATGTCTGTGTGATTCACAGACATTGGTGAGAGTTTTCTCCCACCTCAGGTTAGGTCTTCCCACTTGTTCAGCTCATCTGAGTTTACTGCAAAGACACTCAAAGTGAGCTACTGTCAGCTGAATGCTTCAGAGCTGAATAAAGTCTTTCAAGATATAAGATGCACAAAAGAAAATAAAATAAAAGGGATTTTAGAGGAAAAAGCAGGATCTACTGGGGACTTGAATCCATACATGATCCTACCATACTGCAGAGTTCACCATCTGTCCACTTCTTTTCCTTTAGCTGCCTCATGTATGTGGATGGTAAGGACTCCAAGGAAAAGGGGTAGTTTAAAAGCTGAGGGTGTGGTACCTGCACAGGGGACTCTGGTCTTCACAGGTCCAGCAACACGCATGGAATGACTGAAAATTAAATGATAAAAACAAGAGAAAAAAGGTTGTACATTTAAGAATGGTGAAGTACTGGAAAGCATACGGGGAGCTGAGTTCTAGTTTTGTTAAATTGACTCAAAAAAAACAGTATTCAGACAGAAACACCAGGAAGACAAGAGGTAGCTAAGGACTGTAGAAATGTCAGGAATGGTGAGTCTATTGTTCCATGCCCTTATTCTCCACAGCACTTATAAACATATTCTCTGAGATGTTTACCCACAAGAACTAAAATATTTTGTTTAACGAACTGATCAGACATTGGACAACACAGAAATGTGGATGGGATTGAGAAATCAAAGAATGAAATAAAAGGCTGCAACGAGGAGACTGTTTTTTTCCACAACACCTGATTGTGTCAGCCCAGCCACAGCACATTCAGGCACTTGCTGTTTACTTTGCCAGGGGTAGAAGAGCAGGGCCATACCCGTTTCTGTTTGAAGTTGCTAAGTTATGAAACCACAGGTTCCACAGCAGACTCAGGGATGAGTAGGCTTTGCTTCCACCTCAGAAGAGCCATGCAATGGTCACGAGGAGCAGCAGCTCCACAGTGGCCTTACCAGAAAAGGTAAAGGAAAAAGAAGAACTCAGCTGCACCTGGCAGACATGGACACACCTGTGTAGCTATGCCTGAGCAGTCCTTCTGTCAGTAGATATATTTGTGTAGAGCAATTCTGATCGTGGGAGCACAGAGGCAGTAGAATCACAGAATCATGGAATTGTTAAGGTAGGAAAAGGCTTCCAAGTTCATCAAGTCCAACCATCAACCCAGCAGCACCCCCAAACCATGTCCTCCAGTGCCACATCCACACAGCCCACTTCCAGGGATGGTGACTCTACCACTTCTCTGGGCATCCTCTTTCAATGCTTAACAACTCTTTCTGTGAAGAAATGTTTCCTAATATCCAAACTAAACCTCCACTGGCACAACTTGAGGCCATTTCTTTGTTACATGGAGAAGAGACTGACACCCACCTTACTACAACCTCCTCCCAGGTAGTTGTAGAGAGCAGTTAGGGATCCCTCAGTCAAGATGCCAATAAACCCTGAGTCACAGAGCAGCCTTTTTGCAGTAGTTTCCTAGCATATAAATTTTTATTCAAGGTGACTTATTTTTCATAAAAACCGACAAGAAAGAAAAAAAGAGAAAGGCACATTGTATATTTTAAAACCACCAGAAATGTCAGACAGATATTTTACTCTTTCCTGGAGGTTTCCAGAAGAATTCAATTGTTCTTCTTCATCTGTTGATGTAGTTCTCCTTCTAAGAGGGATACAAGTGCTGCCTGCCTAAGAAACAACCTAAAGATAAACCTAGCCTTATACTCACAGATGGAATAATTTTCAGCCCATTGCTTTTTTAGAGGATGATTACCACCATACTTAGCTTAATTTAAAACATATTTTCAAATTAAAGTCTAATCAAAGTGTTTTTGCATCTAACCAGAATATTCTCTCCAGAAAACTTGCTGTTCCAGTACAGGGAACAGCAGTAAACATTTGAACTGGTACCCTTGTTTCACAATTACACTGCTCATAGACCTGGTGTGCACAGTCTTCTCTGGAGAGTTGTAGCAATGCTGTGATAATAAAGAGAAAAAACCCTGCTGAAATACCTGCTGGTTCTGGGAAGATCTGCATTACATAAGTTGTTTTCTCTAGACCTGCTTCAGTCTCTCCATAATTTTGAATGACTAAAGAGATTTATCATGTAAGAAAGTTTTCTGATAAGCTACTCAACAAGTTATCACACTCCTTCAGTATGCTATTAGAAATGGATGGTTCACTTCTACAGTTCACTGGCATTTGCTGCTCCCACTGAGAGATTTCTGACAGGCTTGCAATAATTTAAGACCCATATGGATGTTCAGCTAATGTAAGATAGGGAAATAGCAACTTTTAGCTGAGACAAAATAAAGTCACAATTTTTCAGGTTTCAGAGCAATTGGATATCATATTGCAAACTGCAGCTGGAGTCTTATCTAAAGTTGGGAACAAGGCACCTTTCTGGCAAGTTCTGCCATAAACACTCCAGTAATTCATTGGTGCTATTCTTGTCTCTTGGTGTGAGTCACCAGAGACATTGGTCATACCTCTGTGCATGGACAAAGGTGAAGGAACCAGAGTACTGAATAATGTGCATGGTTAAATTTAGTAAAAAGTTTTATTTCACACTGTTACTCAGAACAACTCCTTTCCTTTGACAGCAATGTTGGGAGGCATGTCCAGATTTTTGTGTAGTCACTTGAATACTTGCAGTTGAAAAGCAAGGGACCACACCTGGCAGTGCTGACTCACCTGTTTGATTCTGTGTTTTTCTTTAACCGATTTAGACACGCCAGGAAGTGCCTCATCTGCATCCAGGTAGAACAAAGGCATTTGGACACCCACTTTTTGAGGTCTGTGGGAATTATAGCACCCTAGATGATGCACTGTTATATGAAATGGCACGTATTGTCCAGGACTTTGAGTGATCTGGTTCAGGCTAGGTGTCAGAGGTAGGCAGCTTGGGGGTCTCTGATCCTTGGAAGAGCCTCTGGCTCACGATTTTTGGACAACAGGGATCTTCAAATTGAGTAAGAATGTGAAGTAATTTGACTCACATCATGACTTTTAGAATAAAAAAATCAGAAGAGCGGTGTGTGATGCTAACAGAATTTATGAATTAAATGTGTCTTTTATTACCTGTATTAACCACAAGATAGTTTCCTGGGGAACTGTTACGTCTCCTGCTTCATGTTAAACGGTTGCTGCATTTTTTCCTTACCAAAAGAACAGGTATTGCTGTACTTCTTACAAGAGCACAAGAGGGTTTCAGTACCCTCTTTAGGTTTATGAATCTCTGTGTGCAGTGTTTATCGTTGCTAAATATAGATGTGAAAAGCACCAATCCTTTTCATGGTATTTAAAATACAATGGCTCTTCAGCCTCTTCAGTTTTCATCTTGTTTCAAGTGGGGAAAAATATTCAGTGTGCTGTATGTTTTTTGCCTCTAAAAGATGTATGTAACTACAGTAAAATCATAAATGCTTGCCTGAAACTGTATAAATATTGTCCTTTTGACCAATGCAAAAGTGATTACTTCATTAGCCCAAGATATACAGCTGAAATAACCATGATATACAGTGAGGTTGGTCTGATTTTGGCTGGATTCTCAGTCTGTGAGAACCTTTTTACTCTGGGAAACATAAGATATTATTTTTCTGTTTGCAGAACTAGTGATAACTTGCTCCACAGAGAGCAGAAGACTTAGGTTGAACTTGATTTCAAAACATTGCCTAATCTTGGGGCACTATCTAGAATGGTCTCTGTTTCAGTTGAGGTTCAAGTTCACGTCCCTTTGATGCTGTAAATGGAGCATGTTGGGCTGGCTGACGCAGTATTAAATATTCTGTGTGCTTTTATAAGAACAAATTAACAAATTATCTGAGGGTTAGCATGCTCTGCTTTACATGCTGAAAATTCAGAGGTAAGGACTTTGAAAGCTGATTTGTGCTTTCTTTTGTGTCCTTAAACTTCATTCGCTTGTGTTGTCATTCTTGTTCCTTCTGCTGGCCTAGAACACCAGGTTATCTCAGCAGTTAATGCAGCAATGGACCACAAGGCTCAGGTGGTGAACAGGATGAAAACCCTTATGCCAGTATTGATCCCCGTTGTAGGAATTCACATGGCACTTGAAGCAGACACCATCCACTGGACATGTTCCTGGACAACCTGTTTGAGCAGGGAGGTTGGACAAGGTGACCTCCAGAGGCCCCTTCCAACCCCAACCATTCTGTGATTCTGTGAAGTCCTCGTTCCCCCAAGAATCAAAGCCTTGCGCTTATCAATTAAAAGTAGCGAGATTGCAGTATCAGATATATTTGTGCTCTTTTTCAGTAACAAATCCTAAAGATATGGATGAATTTTTAAATTATATTTAAAAAACATAGAAGGAAAGTTAGTAGTATCTCTTCAGTTCTTAATTCTTTCCAAACAATCATTGGATCACTTGAGGGCTGCTTTCTTCTTTTTCCAATTAGGGTACATTTTTAAATTTCAGTAAGAAAGTGTTTTTAATATTTCAGGATTTGGCTAGTCCTTTCCTGCCTACCGTTTGTTTTTTTTTTTACCATATTTCCACACGATATCCCTTCCCAGGGAAGGAAAAGGAATGCCAGACCTTTCTGTGTTCCCTGCCAGTGTCGGTGCAGCTACGGCGTGATTGCATCCGCAGCGCCAGCCGAGCAGACAAAAGAGTAGTTCAGCATGGGACTCTCTGTTCCCAGGCTGGTTGCTTTGATACCTGCCTTTCTCTTCCTCCAAAGCTTCCTGCCTTCTCTCTCCAGCTCTCTTTAGGCTCTGTTTCCTCTCATAGATCATCTGCAGCATTGCACATTTTGCCTTCATCCAGGAAACGTCCCGCTACACAAACTTAACAACGCCTGAAGCCCTTTTTAAATGCTCATTTATAGTGCTTCTGGAGTGATTTTCTTTTTTCCCACATCCAAAACATGCCAGCAACAGGCAAAAAATTGCATCAAATATCAAGGAGGTGTTGAATTTTCAGCAGTAAGCTAATCTCTGTGTGATCTTTTCTCCATGCTTCTAATGCTAAGAAGCTAAAGGTTTCCCAGTTACCACAAGAAAAGATTTGTCACCCTTTGGAGAATTTTCCCATGTGCAGCTGGTTATATATGATGCTGTGGGAGGACTAAATCACAAATTTGCTATAAATTCTCTCGTAAAGGCAAGATGTACTTTTAAGAGGGCTGGCATATTAGAACCCTTGTTGAATCTATCTAGTTCTCTTATCAGTGAAGCAATTTCTGCCATTTCTAGGAAGTTTGCTTTTGCACAGCTTCAAAGTAGTATTTCATTAAGGTAGGAAAACTCCTGTGGCTGAAACAGTATCCTAGGCCAAGGCACATATGTTGAAGAGATCTAGAAAATAGCCCAGGTGCATGGCAGAAGTCTCAAAGATAAAGATCCTGTCTTTCCCTTCAAAGACAGCTCATGCAGCTGATTTGGGATGGACTGCTTTGAGATTTCATTGCTGCCCCATTAAAAAAAATTATTTCCCCGAAAAAATATTCCCAGTAAAAAATATTTCCCAGTAAAATTATTTCCCAGAAAATTCAATAACATGCACTGAGTGCTGAATTGTGGGGTCCATTCCCACCTCCACATGGATTCCTTGGGTCATCCAGAGCAGTAACTTCACTTCTCTGCACCTTAATTCTCCTTGAAGGAGAAAGAGAACCATTCTCTGTCTGAGAGGGATCAGAGAATAACTAGGGGATGTGTTCACATGATTACAACATGAGGACTCCCTACTGACCCAATCCCAAAAGAAGTGTCCAGAGAACCCTGAAGAAGCAAGTTCAGCTGCATCTTCAGAAAGGCCATATGCAGAGAATTCCATTATGATTTAAAAGCCAGCTTAAATACCAAAGAAAGATTCAATCTTTGGTTCCTTCCTGTTCTGGAGTAAAATGAAGTACCAGAAGAATATAATCTGTAGCCATAAGGTGTGTTGCTTTTTATGTGTCAATGTAGGGGCTTTTATGGAGAGGTTTAAGGAGACCAGAGAGAGCTGCTTGAATTATAATGAGCAATCCAGGCAATATCCATTTGGGGTTATTTTCTATTCATTTCTACTCCTTAATGCCTAAGCTCTGCTGCTGATTCTTTGAGCTGGCAGATGCCAAGATAAATTTCTATTCTCTTTTCCTTCTTTAGTTTCCTTCTTTTCCTTCTTTAGTCTGACATACCAGAAATGTAGTAAACTCAGCAGATACAATATTATTAGTGTTGCCGCAGAGTTGGGACCTTTCCCTGGTAGGATTACAGAGCTGCTGGACTTGACTTCCCTGTCAGCCCACTTGACAAATTAATTTTCTTGTAATTGGTTAAAACTGATGGCCTTTTAAGCCCCTAGAAGTTTGCCCTTATTAATATTACCATGTGGGGAACTGCATGTGAGATGGTGAAGGAATTAGGAAACTTGGTGGGTTTGGAGCAGTTTGGGGCAGCAGCTGTTTTTCTTTTGTTATTCAGTTTACTGTGTTAAACTCTTATCAGAGATGGAGCAAACAGGAGAAACAAATAACTCTCAGACAGGAAAAACACTGAGCAAATGCTGCTTTGTCTAGTACAAATCCAGAGAAAATGGAATTCTGGCACCTTGGGTGGAACAAGGTTTACACTGGAGAAGAGGAGGATTTGGCTCTTCTTTCCTAGGGATTTGTGTATATAAAACAAGTGCTTTTGTATGGTTTCCTAAACTGGAGCCTTAAATCACAAAGCTTAACACCCAGTCACTCTGACTTGACAATACCTTTTGGTAATACAGAAGTTGCAAGGAAGTTACTTCTGGTTCCTGGTATGGTCTCATGGACAGGCACAGCCTGGGGGGACACTGACTCAACAAGAAAGCTGATATCTCCTCTGGCATTTGGGGTTGTACAGGACTGGTGCAGCCCAAGGTGGTGCTTACCCACACACAGGACCAGTGTCCCACCCTTGGCCGGAATTACAGGTTGTGGTCACAGATCCTCAACTACTAAATGTGTCAGAAATGCATCTGGAAATCTGTGTTGAAGTTTCTTCAAGGCTTTTCAGCCAGCAGAAGTCATCCCGCATGTCAGCACCACTCAGTCAGTGTTAAATCTTGGGGAGGCCAAGCTGTGAGAAGTTTGTGTTAAAGGAAAGGATCACAATGTGTACCTTCATATGGTTTTAGTTGTGAGTGATTGTAACTAAAAGATACCATAAAGCTAAGTACAATTAAAGGAAAGAGAAGGGAGTTTCCATGTTGCAAGTGGAAAATGAAAAATGCATGCTTTGAATGCCATGTAACCAGGAGTGAGAGCAAATTTCTCTATTCAACATGCATGGCAGAAGTGCATGAGCATAAACACATTTTACACATATATTTAATCATGCATTCACAGCCTTTTTTTTTAAGCTTTAATTGGCATACGGCCATAAGACAGAATAGAATAGAACAGAAATATTTCAGTTGGAAGGGACCTACAGCAATTACCTAGTCCAGTTGCCTGTCCACTTCAGGGCTGTCCCAGGTAAAGTGTGTTGTTAAGGGCACTGTCCAAATGCCCCCAAAACACTGACAGGATTGGGGCTTCGACCACATCTCTGGGAAGCCTGTTCCAGAGTGTGACCACCCTCTCTCTAAAGAGAAGCTATCTCATGTCCAGTCTAAACTCACCCTGGTGCAGCTCTGAACCATGAAAAAGTGGCTTCCTATCACCTTCCTGTGATGTTCCACCACGGCACGGCGAGTGCTGTGTGTGTTAGCCAGCTCTGGGTACCAAAAATGCCTCTGTAACCTTTGCAGCTGGCACAGCAGTTGTCAGCTGCCAGATCCAGAGCTGGGGTGAGTTAATAAAAAGCTTATCCAAGGGGCAGTTAAGTGGGCAAGAAGCAAACAGTTGTTTAGGGATTTGGCACGAGGACTGCACAACACGGCAAGGCCACGGTACCAGTCACAGGTTTTATGTTTAATACGGTGTTTCTCATATTTATCATATTAGCCTTCTCACCTTACCTCCTGATGCACTGCAGACCTGGCACCAGACCCAGGAAGCTATGGAGTGACAGCATGCCAGGCTCCCGAGCTGCTGTTTGAATGCAGAAGTCAGCAGAAAGAGGCCCAGGTTGCAAGAAGAATCAGTGTGATGAAAGTAGCTCACTGCAGTGTTATAAACGCTTTTATATTCTGTCTGCAGGATATAAATTTTGCCCTGTGCTTCAGTGACTCATGTGGTATTTTTACATACCCATATTAACTTTTTTTTTTTTAATTGGAGAAGGGCAATGGGTTTTGGTTCTAACTTCTTGTGATCTATATCATGACTGTGATATTGTTGTCACTCTACACAGACCTTCTGATTTCCCTTTGAAGAAGCACTCAAAATTCCTGTATGTTTTTAAAATGGCATGCAGTGACATTGTAAAGCTTGCAAAGTCAGTTATTTGTGAAATAAGTGATATTTTAACTTTGCAGAATGCAGCATCCATGCCATCAATTACAGATTAGTTGTAGCAAACAGTGACTAGCTAATGAATAGTAAAACTGCAAATTAACTTCCTATTCTGCAGTGGGAGGAGGTGAGGCAAAGACCCAAGGCATCTTCCTGACACCTCATGGGCTTCCCTGCATTGCTTTGTGTTCCTGCACTCTTCTGAGGATTTTGCCAATTCGAAGAAGCTGTGTAGGCAACAGCCTCTTGGGATCCCAATTAAGGCTTCTGAATTATGTTCTAATTTAGTTTCAGTGTTGCAAGGGTGGAAATAATTTAGCTTCCTGCAGCACCACTCAAAAGACTCAAAATCCTTATCCAAAAAGTAGGGAATCAGTCCTGTCACACTCCCACCTTCAAACTGCCCTCTTAAGTTTAAGAAAATTTGTTTTCCTCCATCACTTCTTTGGAACAAATGGCAAAGAAAGGACCAGAGGAGATTTCCCACTCCCTGCCTTCATACTCATCTATTTCACAGAGTAGAAGTGAACAGATGCAGTCCCTGGCTCACAGCATCTCTGTGGCCTGTCAGGATTGCATTTAGCTGCTGTTCACAACTTCTGGGGCAGTGTGAGATACACAGACTTCATTTTTCACCAGCTGCTGGGTATTTTTATAAATAGAACTGGATGGGAAAAACACACTTGCTCCTTCTCGAAGATCTACAGGTTGTCGTAAATCAGTTTCTACTGCACAATTCACAAATTCAACAGAAATTGCAAAAATGTTTCCAAGCAGACTTGGAATGTTTCCAAGTATTCTCTCACAAAAAAACCCTCCCCTAATTACATAACAAGTACACAGACATCATGCAGACAAAATGCGCTGCCTTTCCTCTCACACTTTCTGCACATCAAAAATTTTGATGTAAAACCGATAAGTATGTTTAGAAACCCTATATTTTGTCTTCATAGATGTTTTCGTATTTCTCTGAAATCACAAAAGTCGTGGAAATGTTCTTTTGGGGAAGGGCTGCGACTGCTTGTTTTTTAATGGCTGCTGTGATCCTTAATACCAAAGGTTCCCAGCCACACTTTGCTAAGTGTGACACCTGAATTCAGTTCATTCTCCTTCTCCTGATTGTAAGACAACTTAAGGCAGAAAATCTTACTTCATTTTTGTCCACTACAAGCATCTTGCATGATTGCCACTGCACAGTTAACAAAAATGTGAGCTAATGCTGCTAATTCTCAGCCATTGGCCTGACAGCAAGTGTGATACCTACTTCCCTTCCATGGAAAACACAGACTTAAAGAATATCTGTGGTACTTTCTAGGTGTTTGCATCTAGATTTACAGTAGAAAATATTCTACTCCTTCTGCATAAAAACACAGATCTCAAAGTCTTAATCCTTTGTTAGTCTAGCTTGTTATCTGTAGACCTGACTGATCACTGTTGTATGCATCTAAATATGTGCCATATTAACTGAATTGAGTCTTCGTGAACAGAATGGGGTCACACAGAGTTGAGCATTAGATGGGAAGTGCTGTATGAATGGAAAATACAGATATGTGTGTGCATTCATAAGACGTCTATGTTTGTAGACTTGGAGGTTATCTCTCTGCCAAATCCTACTTTTTAAACTTTTTTAAGCTCTTTTGCAAAGATCTGTGATTGCTGGTGTTACATAAACATGGGTAATATTTGTTCATGAAATAAATTAACAGTTTAACATTATGTGAAGAACAACTTCAAGATACCAGCAGCAAAAACCTGTTGTGAAAGGGGAATTTGTGACTTGGATGTTTGCTGCTGGTGAAAATGTTACCACCCACATAATCATTAATAGACCAAGCACTTTTCTGCTTGCATAAAGTGCTGTTTATGTAAAGACACCGTGACTGGAGGTGAGATAACTCATTGACAAGGAATCTTGAAATCCTGTATTGTGTTTGGTGGAAGAGTTATGTTAGCAATGACAGTCCCCAGCTGGGGCTTGTAGCCTTTTCATTCTGTGGAGAACTCTGATGGCAAGAGCCTTCCAAACCTTTCTCTACAAATCTCTATTGTGCCTCAACATCTGTCAGCATTTATGTCCTATTTCAATTCCCAATTTAATGTCTTATCTTTTCATCTTCCTAAATATTTGCTAGTTTTTGGTGAGCTCTCCTTTTCCTGAACGGACTGCAGTTGTGTTCTGCTAGAAGCACCTGGCACACTGATGGATGTGGAGCTACACAGCACTTAGGGCTAATGAGCTCTCAGCATCCTCTGCTCCGTGTGCTGCACAGGGGAAACACCTCCACTTTGTGAGCTAACTTGAAGAAAATGTAGAAAATTAATTGCTTTAGGGAAAAGAATCCACTTAAATGTAATGGTGCCTAAAACAGAGAGTTCCTTAAGTCTGTAAACTCTCTGATACCTTTTCTGCTAGTCTGAGATTAAATGGATTTTTTTTTTTTAAGTCACAGGTCAGTTGAAAAAAATGCTCATGGAACACAATGAAAAGTGTCAACTGTAATTTTTTTTCCCTCTCTCCACACAAGTGAGTCCAGAGGTTCAGATAAGCTGGAAGGTACAACAGGAAATCAATGATCTGTCATGAAGCACTCCCAGCAGTTCCCTTTCTAGCTGTGTCCCACAGCAGCATCATTCCCCATGGGCTCTGCAAGGATGTCCCCATCCCAGAGCTCGCTGCAGCTGCTGGAAGCCTTGCCAGGAGCATGGGCTTCATGTCACACCAACTTCTGCTGATTTCAGGCATCTCAGTTTCCTCCCATCTCCTCACAATATTTCACAGAAGGCCCATTGCTTCTCCGAATTATTCTCACACACCAGGATATCTTTGAATCGTCTTGACCGTAAAGGAAAGGGAAAAAATAAAAGTCTGGATCACTGTAATGCCACTGTTGCCTAGGAAGAGGAGAGCCATTCCTGCAAGGCTCTTTGATTTGAATGGCCTGAGCAGAGCACAAATCATTGCAGGACCCATTCCTCCGACTCAAAAGGCAGGACAAGGTTTTGTGGTGGTAATTTCCAGATATGTAAGAGGTTTTAACTCCATGTGTCCTCGCTTAATCTACTACTGCAAACAGCAGGATCTGCCAGGCTTACGCATGTCTCAGGAGAAGTTTTGAGAGTATTTCATTATTAAGAATTACAGCAATATTATCCAAGGAATGTGTCTGGGAATAAAAACAATTTCCCAAGTAGCTCTGACCAACGTTCAGGAGAATGTCAACTCTTTACCTGACTGGACAATGAAAATAATGCACGACTGTGCCCCTTATAAGAGAAACATACCTGGATTTTGCCCTCTTGGTGATACGTTAACTGAGAATTTTTCTAGCAAGTGGCAAATGACCATGAAAACAAATCTCTGAGTACCCACAGAAACCACATTTCAGGGATGAAAACTCAAGATTGCTTACTCATTGGGTTAAGCAATTTTACAATCTGTTCTATAAAGCTGAGAAATAATGAGCCCAATTTCTTAACCAAACCCTGTGAGTTTTAATAGCAATATCAGTATATTTTTTAATTAGCCCAGCAAATAAGGATTAGATTTTTCTGTGCAAAGCCATGTTTTCTCACTGCTACAGCTCTCCGGCCTTGCGTAGGTCACTTCAGGGAAAGGATGATCTCCCAGCTGTGTAGGAGTAAAATGAGAATTTCTATTCTGTGGGAGGCTATGGGAACTGTATGGCCTCTGCTTGCTCATGGACTGAATTGTTTCTGCCTTTTTATTGCCATCGAAGGGCAATGTAAGATGGAGCTGCTCCGAGAGCTCGAAGACAGCACAGGTGAACCAGCCTGTGCCAAGCAGGAGCCAAACCAGAGGAATATGGCAGCAACCCTGTGCAGTTCCTGTGCAAGGCATGCTGACTTCTGCACAAAGCATCTTGACTATAAAGAACAATCTGGCCCTTTGTTTATGAAGCTTCGTGTTATAACATTGGCATCTTAGATGAAAAGCACTAAACCATCAGATCATTAATACCTTTCACGTTTTGTCAAACCATGGGTGAAAACTCCAAACAGAACTCGGGGCAAAGTTCATTAAGTTGGCCACAGTCCTGGGAGCATGAGCCAGGAGCTTAAACCCAGACTCCAGTGAATTCTGTTTATCTGTGCCTTTGCCCAAAATGGTCAGAGAAGGAAAATAACAACAGTGGACACCACTGCAGGTTAAATCTCTCTGGTTTGAATTCCTTCTGCATTACAGAGGAAGAAAAAAAAGTACGTTAACAAAGCAAATGTCCACATTTGAAAGCACAACGCTGTATTTCTCCTCTTCTTGGATAGGAAGCAGCTTGAATTTTGGACATACAAATTAACTCATTTTCCCCCTTTTCAAGATTTTTTGTTCTCTGTGTGAAGTGATGAAGGTCATTGTTTCATAATTTCCTGAAGTTTTTATGACACAAAAATGCCCAGGAGCATGTACAGAACACCTCTGAAGCTTTTGAAACATAGATACAAGGTTTAATGTGCTCTAGTTATATCTTCTTGCAGCTGCTGTGTGTCATGCAGGGTTCCTCGTTCCCATCTTCAGGAGATCTCTCTCTAGCACTTGCCTGCAGCAGCAGGGCACAAATCAGAGACCAAATGCCCTGCCGATGTAAAGGAGTGATGTTGTAGGCACACCAGGGAGCTTGTTCTTTCGTATCAGCAAGCAACCAGCACTAGAAGTGTGTGTGGATGTGTGTGGATGGGTGTGCACGTGAGTGTGCTGCGAAATGGAAACAGTACCAAAATCCACACGCTCGTGTTCTGTTCCCTGCAAGCACCATGGTGGAGTAACTCCCAGTGCTGCCCTACGTGGTGCTATAAGCAGCTATGAAGAGCTACAACATACTAGATACGTAGCTTTAAATAGCTTTAAGATTTGCCCAAAGGAGGAGACAGTTTTATGTCATTTTGAATTCTGTCAAGCCACATGCACCTGTGAAGAGTTGCTAAACATTCCTTCTAATCAAATACCCAGAATAATAAGCTTCTGTTAGCACTGTGGTGATATTTTTGTGACAAAAAGGTGCAGGTTCTCTTTTAAAAGTCAGGTAACAATGAAATTTTTAATAAAGATATGGGCCTCTGACTGAGGTGCTCCGGTGCTGCACATTTTTAGGCAGTAGCACCCAGGATGTTGTACAGCTACAGCTGGGGAAGGTGCTGCCATGGGTTATGCACCCGCTCACACTGGGACAACACCTGCTGAGTACACACCCAAAACAGACACCCCTTGGGAATGCCAGAGCCTCCAGGTCTAGAAAGGTGCTACACGGGGACTCCTGTCTTCTGCTGCTACTTTGTCAAGTGACACAGGCCACAGGTAGAAACATTGGTAAGGCAGGTGCCAACTGGAAAACAGTAGATTAAGCAAATTGTCCTGGCAGACCACAGCTGAAGGAGCTCCTCATGGTGGGATTCATCAGAGCATCAGGAGATTGGCGAGCAAACGTAAACGTTTTGTGAATTCATCTCAGTTATATTCAACTGTCCATGAATAACAAACCACAATAAATGGTGAAAGCTGAAATTTTTCCTGTTGGCAACTCCAGCCAGAACATTTGGTTTCCAGCTGGAAATAGGTCTTCATTTAGAAATTTCATTCCCTTTTGTTCAAGAAAATAGGTTTTAGAACATCCTACAATGCTTGAATCTGAAATTAAATGTTTTCTTTACATCAAATTCCAGAAACTTGTGGAGTAGGGAGTTGGAGAGATTTTAATAATTTTTAAAAATAAACAAAACCATCAATCATTGGAAAAGTCCTCTTCCTGGCTTTGCCTCTGACTTCTGATGGGACTTGGGGTATCTCAGGACATTTATAAGACTTTGTTTTTCCAGCTTAATTTGGAGCTATAGCCATCCCTGCCTGTGTTTGTGTTGCACTGACCTCAGTGGGCCCTACTCTAATGAAAACTGCCTGAGTTCCTTTCCTCTCCTTCTCTCCTCCCAAGACCTCCGAACAGTCTCAGTTCCTCAGCCTCACTAAAACCATTGACGAGCCATGGACAAGGGTCTGTGTGCCTTCAGACAGCACGTATCTTCTGCCCTCTCCCTTGCTCTGCTTGCTGCTGCCTGCTGCAGAAGAGAAGATTGCTCAAGGCAGAGCAGATAAGTTGCGCAGAAGGGCAAATGGGCTCCCTGAGCTGATCCCTCCCGTGCTGTCCCCAGAGCAGCACAACCACAGCCAGGCCAGCCCTGCCAGAGGGGACTGGGCCAGCTTCATCTCCCCATCCACAGTTCTCCAGACAACCCCTGCAAGATGAGCCAGGACAGATTGTCCTCCATGACGGACTCGTAACTTCTTCAGCTCTCCAGTGCCAGCAATTCCTGAAGAAAATCACACTCAAGATTAGCTTTTTCTGTGAATATCAGTACAGTTTTCCCAGTAGTCTTCTAGTTTATTTCCTCTTAAGAGTCTTGAGAAAACTTATGATGGCACAATTTACCCTGACTCTACAGAAATTAACAGAGCTCTGACAAATTTTATTCCAAGTCAGGTTCTTCAGCCACTTGGCAAGGAGACCCCCAGGGCATTAGAGTAACCTGAGAGCAGAATTCAGGTCTTTGTCCCTGCCCTTGGACGTGCCCTGCTGAGAGGGAAAGTGAAGTCCAGGGAATGAGAGCCAAAGGGCAGCACGTTGTTAACAGGAATGAATGTCATCATAATGCCACCATCATCTGCCACTGCAGGAGATGTATCTTCATGGCAAGGAGTTTGGAGTCGGGACTGCATTGACTCCATGGCCTCACACAGTCTCATCTCTTTTCTGCTTATTTTGAGTAAAAACAGTGAGGAAGTAGAATACAGCTTTCTTTCATTGGGTATTTTGGGAAACATGATTGATGGGCTAGACGGATAGTGTTAGAGCTTGTGTTGTCACAATAACTCTTCTTGTCTGACAATGCAGGGTGGCACATCTCACCAAACCTTGTCAGAGTAATAGTAAATAGCCTTTATAAATTAAAGAAAGAGTAAAGTCAAGATTAGTACCAGGAAGGGTAGAAATTCTTCTTGGAAGTTATTTCCTTAATATTTGGATATAATCTACCTTATCCAGAAATATCTGTCTGTATACACAAGAAAGAAGTATGCTTTTGTCCCCTGCAGCAGAGTCCAAAAATGAGGTAGTAAGTATTGCTTCCTGATCACACACAAATGGAGTTTTTATCTGTGCCAAGATCATAATATGAGCACTCGAATAAAACAACAAGCAGACAAGAAAAAGGGCTGATACCTGAAAGCCTTTAGTGAGCCTTTCCATCCCCTGAGCTTCACTGGCCTTCTCTAATAAAGCTTCACTGAAGCTTTGTTTTCTGAGAACATTTATATTCTATTAGCAAAGAGCAAACATCTCTAACAATAGCTTTGTGTCAGGCCACAATTTTATTCCTTAGTGCTAATGCAGGCTATTAAAAACAAAGTTCAGCCAAAACCCTTTGTGTTCTGGGAGAGCTGTACAATTTGGATGTCAGATCCACTTTCAGTTTCAGAGCTTTGCTGTACAGGTGATTTCAAACCTCACAATTCCACTGAGAGGGACTAAAGTTGCAGAGGCCACTAAACTGAGTAGGGCTGCAAATCAAGCTCAGTTAATACACAAAAGTATCCCGGCAAATAGGAAAAAAAGCCACAAGTCTAGAAAAAAAGATAGTTCTGGAGGGACTAGAGCAGGGCAGAAATAACTAAACGTAACTGCAGAAAGGGGGCAAACTGAATTACAGGCTGAGCTTCATGTTGTCCCTTTGTAAAAAGGTGAGCAGCATGCAGGGCTGCACAGGCTGGAAACCTAAGGCAGGTGGAGTGACCCTGCTCCAGATGGGGCTGGGAACACCTGAGCTGAAGTATCAGCTGCAACGTGGGACATTCAGACAGTAGGGAAGACCTTTTGGTTGAAGTTGTAGGGAAGAAGTGCAGTAGGTTGCTTGTGGTTGCCGCAGAATCTGCATGACAAGAGATTTTGAAAAACTAGTGGTGAATGGGTGAGAATGACAAAGGCAAAGTCGGTTCTGTCCTGGAGGAGGGGCAGGGACTGGGCAGGCCTCCTCTCCTACTTTCCATGGTTGCTGTGTTGGAATTTGGAGCTGAGTTCTCAGAGCCAAATATGTTAGAGCCCATTGAATCCACACAACTTGTGCAGGATCACGAGTTGTGGAGAACAGGGTGTTTCCCATGTACTTCCTCAGAGTGTCTTCGTTTTAATTCATTGCCCACAGAGCTGCACAGCAGAAAGAGGAAGGCAGCACTCCAAGGAAAACATCCCTGACTGACCTCCAGTGCCACCAGTTAATCCCTCTGCTCCGGAGGCCGACTCTCTCCAGCCCAGTGCCAGAGCACTGCCAGCACTCATGATCAGTGAGTTTGGGTTCAGTTACAGGAATTCAGCCAAAAAAGCAAGAGATGAAACCACTAACTCCACATCTTCTAGGAAATACAGACTTACATGTAAGAGTTCCTTAACACTTCCATGAGATTTGCGAGCCTATAAAGTGTCACACTGAGCCACTTCAGTAGCCCACCTTGTCAATCAGGCTGTGATTGCTGTTTGACTGCCCCTGAGCGTTTCCCTGTAAATCAGTTCCTTATTCCAAAAAGACACCTTTGGATGTAGTTCCAGATGCTGGCAAGTGGCAGGAGTGCAGCAGGGCAAAAGAGGAATCTTACAGTCATGAATGGCTTTGCCCAGGTAGAAGTGTTACAGCTTGTACACACAGAGGTACAGGAAACAATCAATCCCCTACAGCCATCCTGAAATCAAAACATCTTTCTGAGACTGAATCCTAATGATATTCCACATCCTATCATTCCTTACAGAGCTAGGAACTCGGGAAAACAGACTATTTCTGTGAAGAATCCTTTCTGATTGAAAAACCAGGATGCTAAGGATGTCTTCATTTCTCCTCAACATCTGCAGGACTCTGTGGCACACACAGGAGAGAAACATTTTAAGTGAATCACCCCAGCCTGACTTCAAAGGAAAGTGAGCTGGACAAGATGTGCCAAAGGCTTTAAAATCTACGCCATTCCTATAGAGCATTGTTTTGTCCTTCATGCTTTGTGAGGAGACACCCACATGTGTTTTCCACTTTCATTGTGAAAGCAGGAAATGTTTAATTAAGATCAAGCTTAATCTACTCTGTTTTCTGTCCATGCTGAAGTAACATCAGCTGCTAAGAGGGAGGATCTGTGAGTCTTGGAACCCAAATGGCCTCACCCAGTAGAGGGACAGAGGTGGAGGGATCCCAACAGATCCGCTGGGATGATGTCTGTGTCCCTGGGGTATGGGAACAAATTAGGCCATGTACCAGAAGGGGCAGAACTTGTGGTGTGCTGGGGAAGTACAACACAGATAGTTGTACTGGGCCAAACTCTGTTGCATTTATACAAATGACAGAAAATAGGGATGGCAAGAAATTCACCATAAGACAGAGTCCACCTGCCTTGCTCCAGTCCATCACCCTGGTGAGCCACAGTGACTGGGAGTCATGAGAGTTGAAGTGAGGACAGCTACACATACTGCACCCCAGGATCCTCCCAAAAACAGCATCTGTGGGTGAAGGTACCAAATTAATTGAAGAAACTCGGAGAGATGTCTGATTTATATCCTCACTGGATCAGGCCACTGAAAGGACACTCCATCTATCTTAATATCCAAATTTTATTATGTGTCCCCTTTCATCTGCCAGGGTCTGAAAGGCTTTTCAGTCCCCTTTCAGTGGCCAAAAAGTAGCACAAATCTTTGTGTTCTGTTTGGTAATGCAGGAAACAGTCCTATGGTCATGAGTGGTTTGGGAGGACAGTTAAGGCTGCATATTCTTTCCCCAGAGATAACTCCACTTTCAATTACACATCATTTTGTGTCAAGCACAACTTCATTTTGCCACGGAAGGTATTCTCAAGTGCTTTTTGCTATGGCATTTCAAGTGCCAGAAGAGGCACTAGTTCTCTCAGGAAAGAAAAAAAAGAATAATTGCGTAACAGGAACATTCCCTGCAGTGATTATAAGTGAAGTCCTTGGAGACATCCCTCAGACCACTTTGGAAAACTCTGGGGCATCAGCGTAGGCTCTGATCAATATATTCTAAAGGACATAATTATTTCCAGTAACATTTTCACCATTTCAGATGTTCTTGAAATGGAAGTATTCTTCAAATATTTAAGTGTTTTGGGTCAAATCTCTCTCTGCAATTTTCTTTCAGAAGATGAGTGATCCAAGTCAAGCTAGAAGCAAATTAACATTTGCAATTTTAATAAATTTCCCAGCCAGGTGTTAACTTTCTCATTTGCAAGGAAATTTTGGGGCAGGCTTGTCAAAGCTGTGAAGTGCTATTTAAAACCTGTAGGGATTGTCCTATTTATCAACATAATCACTGGCATTTTTCTATAATTTAGATGGGGTCCTTAGAGCTTAGAAGAACACCAGCCAGAATATAGTGCTAGACATGATCCCATTATCAGAAGACAACCCCTGCCCATGGAAACATAATCCCTGTCTCAAACAGCATATTAAAGTAGGCTAAAACTCCTTCCTCAGTTACAGATGGAGTATCTGAGGATAAGAAAGGAAAAAGTTACTCAGAAAATAGGATTCCTTTCTTCCATCAAATTGGAACATCTTGCAGCGAAGGCAAGGCTGAAAGACGATGGATTACCTAAACGTATTGTCATGTTTATGCATCCAAAGTGGAAAGAGGATGGGGAGAATTATCCCATATATCAGTGCTATGGCAGAGAAGTTTTGTCTCGATCATTTTAATGTCACTTCTTGTTTCCCTTCATTCCCCCTTTGGCCCATCCTGACATCACCCATCCTTTAACAATTTGGCCCCATCCTCCTGTTTTCTCTAGAGAAGGGGAAGTAAACAGAAGTTTAAATGAGCTCAGGAAAGAGCTCAGAGCAGAACAAGAGCATAAAGTCCTGGGTCTCATGGAGCTCAAGTACAGCAGTGTTGTTTCCTCAGCTGTGGAGGCTATAAAATGACAAACAGCAGCAGCAGCAGCACACAAACGTGTTGTCATGACAATGAGTGTGATAAAAAATGGGGGGGTTCTTTGCATGGCTGATGCATCAAGAGAAAGGTAACCAGGACAGCAAAAAAACACTTGAGAGAGTTCACTGTGTTGAGGAGCAAAGCAGCACAGAGTTTGAAACACAAATAGAGATAAATAATCTGGTTTTGATGAGATGATCCAAACTTTCCTACCTATATTGAGGGACAGTAGTGCTCCAGTGAGCACAAGACAGAAACCACGAGGCACAGAAAGGGGTCTGGGGAGGCTGTCCCCACACTCCAGCCTAGGTCTCATGGACTAATCCAAAGTCCTCCTAAATTAGCAAGAGCTTCTCCAGAAGATCAGAATCTAACCTACGCACTTAGTACCAGTCTACAGAATGAAGTGCGAGGGTTCAAGTGTCACCATGCAGATCTTCACCCAGAACATGGAATGGGTTATTGAGCCCAGAGGGAAGAAACATCAGCATGGTTCCTTGATGAAAATGATTACGTGGGGGAAAAGCATCAGGCAGAAAACTCAGGCTGGCTGGTTACAGATGGGTTTAGAAGGAGAACTGTAACACACAGAGTGTTTATTCTTTTACCTGCTTACAGGCAGTGTATTTTTTGCAAGACCATCAGCTACAGAAAGGTCCGTAGCACCTCCCTCATGCCTGCTACGGCACTCTCAGCCAGAGGCACTTCATTTATTACAAAGCAGTTCTGTGCTCCCCTGGTGAAACTGGGCTCCTGAACACCCAAGGCTCTCCAAAACCTGTGCTGATCAGCACGAGGGAGGGTCAGCAACATCTGCCTGCTCAAGATCCAAAATTTCCTGCCCTACCTCAGCAGGCTGTGGGTAAACAGGGATGAAGCAGGAAGGACAGGCATGGAAGCTGAGCACTTCCAGACACATCCTGTGCTCTCTGTTCATGCATCCACCCTGTACAGGGGAAGCTGTTCCAGCCTGACCTGACACCTGCAAACTGACTCTTGTGCATGGCTGTAATGCCACACTCAACCCACCCAACCAAGAAAGGTGCAGGAAGAGCCTCTGGATCAAACTGAGAGTACAGTCTAATGCCTTGCGACTGTACAAGAGAGGTGGGAAGTGGAGAAATGTAGAAGAAAACACATCAAAGTGTTAATAATTGCACGTGCTAAGTGTGAGTCATGGCACAGTGCTCTCCATCCACTCAAGCTGGGTGAGTCGAGTTGAGGGGACAGTGTACAAATCCAACAGACACAGCTTGAAGACCCTGTATGCTCATCACTGCAAGAAGGCTGGCTGTGAAAAAATTCTGAGCTTATTCATTTTTTTAAACCTTTTTCCCTCTTTAAACCTTTTTTTCCCTGTCACTGTTCAGATCAGTGACATGGGAATGCCATGCCATGACCTGACAACAGGCTGCCTCAAAACGTGCAGCTCTCTGGCTAAAGGAGTCTTTTTTTCCCTTTCTCTTGTGTTCATGAATTATTTACCTTTGATCCTAAAGAAGCAGATAATGGTTCATTCCAGACAAAAGACAAACTGATAGTAATAGATCTCTCAGTTCATAGGAGAGTTTTCTTGTTTTCAAGTCAAAATCCACTGGCTCAGATCCAGCCAGCTGAGTTTCTGGATGTGGCTCTCGAGCAAGGTTTTAAAACTACATCCAGCATTGTTTAATTGATGAAGAGTCATATTCTTGAGCTTCCAGGGAGGACATATCAAACAATAAGGAATAATGGAGCCCAGCCTGCCATATTTAATGAACTGTGTGGATCAGGCCATCTATGGGTCTTCTGTTTTCACAAAATCAAATCTCTGGTCTCTTCTAGTCTCAGTGTCATCCCTCTCTCTCAAAGAAGACAGTCCTTGCTATGTTGAATTTCAGAAGCAGGAATAGTCTGTACCTTTCTGCATGAGCACAGCTGATCACATTTTTGTTCTGCTTTGTAACGTTGAGGATCTCTGCTGCTTCTCTAAGACTACTCCACAGCCTACTGGATGACACCAGCAGCAAGTTTTTGTTGACATGTCTCCTTCTTCTTCAGCTGCCCTAGCTATGTCCAAGGGTTTTTTCCAAAGCCATTCTTCAGGACATCTCCCATTATGTTGTTAACCCCATTCCCTTGCACACAAGTTCTTCTCCACCCATGCTCACAGAAATCCTCTTCAGCAGCACCACAGATTTGCTATCAGTCTCACAGTGCTTATTTTCTTTCCCTTCACAGCTCAACTGAGCCTATTTCCTTCCTGCAATCACCTTCCTGTGAAATTAAGAACCCATGCAGTCAATTAAAATTTCAAAACTAGGTCCTGGTTTGAAGCACACTTGGTCTCAAGCCCAGAAGGGCACACCATCATTTACCAGCTGGGATTGTTGGGAATGGCTCCTGCTGGGCATCAAGCTGCTGGAAAGGGAGTCCCTGTGTTGCGGGAAGCAGCCAAAGACAGACCATCTCCATTTCACTCACCAAAACAACAAATGTGGGAACTGCTCAGCTAAGAAACTACTGATTTATTTGTGTTGCATCTAGGGAAGAGAGACAGCATATATTTTTTTATAATGGAACTACACTGTGCCATAAGCAGCTCATGGCACTAGGACTAAAAATATCCCAGTTATTTGCTTACCACTCATACTGGAAGGACAAATCTTGCACACATAAAATGCTATTTCTTCCTAATCTGTCATACATGTAAAGAAAATGCTGGGCAAGTTTCTGCTTCTCTTCCCTAAGGATCTGCTCTTTAGCACATATGTTGTTTTTTTAGGTATTAAAGTTCATCACCTCCAGACAACACGCCACTGTTCTTACACAAAATGTTCCTGCTCAAAGAATCCACGCAAGGGTTAAATGACTTGTCCAAGGCTGGGAGCCCACAACCAAGTGGGGATTGTAACTAAGGGGCAACCAGGCTCCCTTCCTGCTCAGTCACACTGCTGTCTGCACTGCGATGATTTCATTCACCAAAACACGGCCACGGACAAAGAACGGACTCTGCAAAAACAGCCCCTTATCTGCTCCTGCCTGCATCTTGTCCAAGCCATGTGTGATTAGTTTACTGACACAAACACCCCTGTGGAGCCAAGGCAGCTGCAGGAGCAAGCTGTGCTCTGATACAGCTCATGCCTTTGCAGCAGAGTAAGAGCAGTAGCTACTGTCTAGCTGAGCCCAGGAGCTTTGCTGTTTATAGAGCTGGAATAAAAAGTGTTTGGTTCTGAGGGATCAAGCAGACCTGGTTGAGCTGGCAATCAAAACAAAAAAAGTCAGTCCTGATTTGTAACAATAACTGCAGTGAGTATGAAGTAAAGATCAGCTGTAGGGAACAAATACAGGACAGATAAATGTAATTCCCTGGAGGTGTTTTAAGTTATCTTTGGTTTTATTTTGTTTATAGGAAGTAAAGGGGTTCAAAGTACTTAGGGCTGGGGAGACTAGGAGTAGGTGGCAATAGAGCCTCTAAGTGCCCCAATTTCAGCCAATATCTTTTAAGCAATTACTCCTCTGAAAATCAAAACTGTGGGGAGCTTCATTTCAAATAGATCTCTGCTGTGCGGGTCCTTTGATATCTGCTGTGAAAGAAGCTCTGCAGCTGCCTTTCCCTGAGTGAGGCACTGGTAGGCTTTCTTCCCTCTACCCAAATACTATTTCCATTAACATTGATAGGAGCTTATCCTACTGGAGATCTTTTGTCCTCTGTCAGCCTTGGCTGAAATTAGACAACAGGAGGAAAGGCTTGAGAAGACAGGCTAGAATCATTATCAAGCTTTGCAGTCATTCCATCAGCATTCATTCCTGCCGCATGGACCATGGAAGCACAGATATAACATATCCATGTTACAGACCTCCTGTCATGCTGCAATGGCTTTTCCAATGCAAGTGTTTTGATTCCAGTTTTAAATATCAATTCCACATGCTTTTTTTTCAGTTTCAGCTCCAGAAATGTCATCGAAGAACCTCACCTTTTAATTTCTTACAGGCTTACAATACGAAAATCAAAACAAGACACCCCAAAAGCTTACCAAAAGAAATCAACCATCAAACAAACAAGAAAAAGCAACCAGAAAAGAGAGCATTTAAGACAGACCTCCAGTTTTCTAAACGTAAAACCTCCAGAGTTTTAGGCCAGTAGGATTTTTCTAGGGAGGGCATCTTTGCTACAAAACTGTGTTTGGTGTTTAATAACCTAAGATGATGCCTCAATACTGCTTTATTTCCCAGTAATGGGGTTATAGATAAACTTTTTTTAGTGCTACTTCTTCTGACCTGGTAGGACAGTCAAGTTATTATGGTGTTGCTATGGTATCTTTTTCTAGCTCTTTTACACTACTTGATTGTATTTCTAAAGAATCTTTGGAAACCAAGACTAAAACCTCTCTTCCCCTTATCTGCTTTTTAGCACTTACACTGGAATATGACCCAGTCGGCAAAATGTTATTCATTATCAATTATTTTAGAAGGAAAATGGTTTAGCTGATAAAGCCTTTAGAATCATGTTTATGTGTTCAAAGGGCAAATCATCAAACAGTTTGGCACAGTAAACAAATCCTTAACCTTCCTGAAGAAGAGAAAACATGTATTATGTTAAGGTTGTTCTAAGCTTCTGTGAAGCAAAGATTTGCTGCATCAAGGAAGCTGAAAGGCAATGATGAAAGCAGAAACTGGAGACTGTGACACAGGACCCACAGAGTCTGAGGATGAGCCACGGGTTAAAGGCCCGTCACAGAGGCCCAGATTAATCCCATTTAACTTTAGGCACTGAAATGAACTGACTAATGTAGGAAGCTGGACTCCCTCATTAGGAAATGTAGAGAAAAAAGCTTCTTCAAAGAGAGTTGAAGCACAGCCAGAACTAACATTTCTCTTTAGTACATATAGGAGAAGTTTAAACTCTCAAATTCAGTGATGTTTCTAACCTGAGACCTCACTTAATTGCATAAAGTTTCTTCCCAGGCATCCTAGACTCGAGTCCAGCTGTCTCCACTGCAGCCCAAATGGCTCTTGCTGCAATGTTATGTCCATTCCTTCTTCTCTTGTATCCAGTAGAGAACAGTTTATTCCTCTCTTCTTTGCAGGAACATTTTACACTGTCATTGTGTCCCCTTAGTGATGTCTCTGGAGTAAACAAACCCAGTTCTTTCAGTCTTTCCACTCCAGCTACAGTGTCAAGGCCTCTGGTTGTTCTCATTGCTTGCTTTTGGGATCATGCCACTAGGCTCACATATTTGTAAAAGTTGGCACCTAGACCTGGACACAGGCCTTGCCAGTAGGCTAATGCCAGGTATTTATTTGCTACTCTATTTTCAATAGAGTAAAGGGATTACTTTGTGTCTTGCATGTAACTCCTGCTTGTGGAGATTGTGTAAGCGCAGCCACCACTCCCCAGAGCCCTTACAGCACCTCAGGATTATCAGACCTTTTCACTGAGAGAGAAACAAGGGCCCTGCCCCCTTAGTCCTGGCTCCCACAAGAACGTCTTTTCATAGTACAGCAACCAGTGCCAAGAGTAATAAGAGCAGGAAATGGGCATAAAGAGGAAAAGACAAGTTCATTGCAACCAGTAGGCACCAATCCCACAGGCCAAACTCCAATGGACACACTGAGATTGTGAGTTACAGTCCAACCTTGCAACACTTCTCCTGGGTGCCCAACGTTCCCACTGGGTGGCAAGCCATTTATCCTGTCTGTCCCTTGGATTCCCTCCCTATCTTTGGCCTAATGAACGCGATGAAGTCTGTAGGGGGGCTCTTCAGTTACCGCAGGCCAGATTCAGCCATTCTCCCACCTCACTCAAACTACCAACCCCACTGCAGTACAACTGCCAGCAGCAACTGAAATAAATAGTTGAGAGCAATGCCAGCTGCTCAACCCAGTCTCCAAAAATATGTGATCTCAGAAACAGTTGAATGAGGGCTGCAGAGACCTGGGAAATATTAAGATGCCCTAATGCTTCAGTCAGAAGCCCTCCTGTGTTCCTTCCAGAAATGCCTCTCCTGGGTTGGAGGCTCATCCATCGGGGAACAAAAGCAATGCCATGTGATAATATTGCAGTGATCCATGAGTTCTGTGGACAATACCTGAGGAACAGCAAATACTCAAAGTGATCAGGAAGGCAAAGAGTTCATAGAGAGCCTGTGGCCTGAAATGTGTTTGCATAAACAAACTCCTTGAAGCATTATGAATAATTAATGTGTAAAAAGCCCCAAACTCATTCCTGGATAGCCTGTAGAATAAAAGGATAAATAAATCATAAGGAACAAGGTGTTTGCTGAGTGACAATAGCAGAGCTAACTACAAGCTTAGCAGTTTCAGATTGTGAGGCTGCAGTGAGCAGACTATGGTTACTGTCAAGAACAGCTTGAACACAGAGGTGTCTCAGTAACAGTTTTTCTATTTAAAATTGTAATATTAATCTGTCTATTGGAGACCTTTCAGATGAGGACTGAAAAGTGGTTCACAGCTATTCAGACTCACAAAAGCCCAGTGAGAGCAAAGAGAGTATTTATTAGGTGCAATTATGGCTTTGTTACTAATGCATTACAAATTTGTTGGCAGATATAAGATTTTGCTACTTAGATATGAGGGAGTTATATGCATTAAATGTAACAGCTAATAAAGAAAACTTTAAAAAGAAAAAGGTTAATCTCCTTTTTTGTCCAAAAACATTATATATAAGAAGCAGGCATATCGAGGATTCTTTGCAGGTGTCCTTTATGTTTCTTAGTCATAAATGAGCTTAGCTTGAATTGAGGTATTTGTATATTACTAAATGCCTTGCTGACTGAAGAGGAGGGGGGAAAGGGAGGCCTAGTTAAACTGACATCAAAATTAGACTCTTACAATAAAAATTGAGATAAAACTCAATAATAACTTTGTTTTATCAGACACTTAACAAAACTAGAGAAGCTTAGAGCTCTCAGAGCTGTGTTAAATGCCTCCAGTGCAGCTCCAGCAAAGTCACAACTTTGGTGATTTTCCCACACTTGTCAGGAATGGTGCAGGGATTGGCTGGAGCTGCCAGCACTGGTCTGACATCCGGGTCATGGTCTGTTGCTTGAGAGTTTATGGAGTCCATAACAGAGAGAGAAAATCAGGCACAAATTTCTGAGCAAAGACTATAATCACACCAGGTAATTGCCAGACTCCAATGCCTACACAACACAGGGTTTTAAATGCAGGAGAGTAATTTAGCTCAGAAAGTACTCTCAAACAAGTTATGCTGAAAAGAAAGGCATTGAAACCAAAATCAGACTCAGGGTCACTTCAGCTTTTTTTTTTTTTCTAGTTAAAACTATGTTTTAAGACCATAATGATTTTATTGCAAAACATAGATGTATATCTTTAAATTCTGACCCAGTTTCCAGAAGTACAGAACACATGTTTATCCACTTTACCTCCAGGAAACAGAGGAATGCTGAGCTCTTCACCTTACCATGCCTGGTGTCTGTTGCTAAATACAGACTGAAGAGATACTTCCTGATAGGTGGTACCGAAACAGAGGATTTGCCCTCAGAATGTGCTGTTACCTGCAGAGCTGGGATATTATAATTTAGTTTGTAATTGCAAATTGATAAGCAACCTGGTGAAATTTATCAGTACCTTAGCATGATTTTATTAGAGACAAAATAAATAAAAAAGGTGCATACCCTGGTCTAAAACTATTGAAAGCAAAAGATGCAGAGGTGAAAAAAGCTTAATCCAAAGAAGTAGTTCCAAGGCCACCAAGAAATGGTCAGCAGAGCTGTGTCATAGCCAGTAAGAAGAGGTTATTGGAGGCAGATATGTTACTTTAAACACTGTTTTAAACACTGTGAATGTGTTTAGAAGCAGGTACCACAGGACTCCAGCACTTTTCCTTCCCCACTTTCCAGAGACTCAGCTGGTCTGCAAGTCAGTCAGGGCAGAGCATGAACTGGTAGCAATTACCCACATCTGTACTCTCCCACATCTGAGGTAGGTGCAAGTCAACCATTTATTCTGTGATGATCAAACCCCAGCAGTTTTCACTCAATGCCAGGCGTTGACTACATCTGAGGTTGATGTTAAGGATGTTTAAACTTTTTCAGCAGTTTCCAGGAGCAGATATCAAAGACATTCAGCAGAGGTACAAAGCAATAGGTTAGGGAAAAAAGAACAAAGAATTAGACCAAAGTTGTTGCAATAGGATTTTTTAAAGATAATTGTTATTTGGGGTTTCTTATGTTACATAAGAGCAACCTTGCACATCTATGCAAGCCCCCATCTAACACTGAAGCATCCTAACATTTCTTCCTCTTTTAGCTAATCCTATGTTTATTTGCACCAAATAAAAGCAGTCAGGACCCCTACAGTTTTAGGAGGGGTACACTCAAAAAGACAGGTCCGAAAAACAAAATTTGTAACTCAGAATCCCCAAAAAGCTTCTAAAGGCACTCTTAGTGCCACAGAAAAGGAACAATTTTTCAACTTTTTCACATGTTGTGACACAATGTCAGCTCTTCAGAGCTTTTTCCCATGGTACTGCCCTAAGTTAACATGAACCGCAACTGACTTTTCTTGCTTAAAAAAAATCCAGAATGTATTTTCTCCCAGTGGGAGCCCTAACCCATTTCCCTGCAGAATCCAAGGCCTCAGTGCTACATCTGGAGACTCTCAGCCAACAACACCGGGCAGACCAGATGTCTAAATGAGTCTTAACCATCACCCACCATCACAGCAAGCAGGAACTGAACTCCCAGCCATGCTGCTCGAGTCAATCCTTTGCCATTCAGAACATAAATGCAGATTTCCCACACATCTGAAAATACTGCTTCTACCCCAAGCCATCTGAATGAGTCTTTTTGCACATTCCAGACACTTGTTTACATGCTCTAGTTCTCTGTGTTGTGAAAGGGAATTAATTGTTCTCCTGACTTCCACATTTCACCACCCAGCATGTTGCTGGACACCAAAACGCTGCTGCTGTGCCTTTTCATGACCACACCTCAAGATGTGCTTTTAAAGCACCAATTTTTTCCAGTTCAAAGTGTGAGATGGTATTTCCCAAAGCCTGCTGCTGTCATCCTACAGATGGGTAAGCTTCAGGATGGAGAAATAAGGCAACTTCTTGCAGCCAGTATGCACTGAAGCAGGAATAGACTAAAGTAAAATCTCAGAGGACTCCTAGCCATCACTCCTCTCCTCTCATCTCTGACCACAATCTCTCTGTATAAACAAAGGCTCTGGCCACTGCAGTGTTTTCTGGCCTGCTGTAAGATGTTTTGCCACCCTTCTCACAGGAACTGCTGATTCTTAAAAAAGAGGCAGCCTTTCTGAGGCTTTTCTCACAGTGCCAGTGTCTCTGTCGAGGAGTCTGGATGTCAAGAATGAAGAGGGAGATGCAGACAGGAAGACCTGGCAACTTGAGCAATTAAAGGCTCAGTTGTAATCTGGATTAATGAGTACATTACTATTGCTCCAGATTAATGTTTGTCCAGATTGCAAATAAAATGCTTCTGTTGAATAACTATAAGTTTTAACTTCACAAAAATTACATCAATAGGAAAAGGAATACTCTGCTCCCAGAAACACCAAACCTGGCTTGTTCTTAACAAAGTTTGAACATTACTTTTGCCTCAGAAGGGAGGGAGGTATTTCCAGAGTCACAACAACCCCTTCCTTCACTCCCCTAATGACACCTCAATCCAGGGCCCTACACTTCTTTAGAATTTTGAGTAGGATTATAAAAAGCATCACAATTCTCATGAAATTGGGGAAAATAGAGACATGGCATTAAACCTATAGTGGAAATCAGAGGATCTTTAAAATCTGGGCACTTCCAAAGAGCACCAGAAAAAAAAGGAGTCCCCAGTTCATTCTAGGAGGATTGAATGGCGTTGGTCAAACTCAGCCTTTTCATGAATTTTGACTTTTTAACAACAAACACAGATTTCAGGAGACAAGAAGGCTTTGACTTGGCTGTTCTTCAGCACTGCTTTGCACAGTGTGTGAGAGAGAGACACAGAAAGACATATAGTCATTGAATCTCTTTTATCACCTGAAGGGAATTAATGAATCAGCATGCTCATAAGACAGACTCCTGATGAAAAAAATTATCTAAACCAGGGCTGGGTTGACGTGGCAGGGTCTTCTACATCATCAGGATTTATTTATATGCATTCAGATTGCTGTAGAGCTTTTCAAAAAGTTGATACACTCAGTCCTGTACGTTCTAACCAACACATCAGCCACAGCCCTCGAGTCAACAGGAATTAATAGGCATTCACTGCTTTGGACCCCCAAAGTCAGACTCATAGCGTGCTTCCTAAGGTACCTAAACACAGTACACAGCATTCCTCATGGAATTATGGTGTGGCACGCACAGCATAGAGCTGGAAACTAGGGCCACTTCTGTTCTTGAATACCTTTGCTTTATACTTTTGTGATATTGTTTAACTAAAATCAACTACACACAGTATTTGGAGCACTGTCACATGTACTCAAGAGATAATGTCAATGGAATTGCGTGTTGTCACAGGATAACAGCCTCCTGCTGTTGCTGAAATGCCAAATTGAAGCCGAGGCATTTATGGAAAATAAACGTCAAGTCAAAGCCAAGATGTTTATTTTAAAAACAAGAGACATGGATCTTGTGGCAATGTTCCATCATGTCTCTATTTCTCTAATAACAAATGTGCAGTGTGAATAGAGCCAAGTGAAGATTTCTTCCGGGGACAGCACGGAGAAGGTGAAGCCTGATCACTTCACATGAGGACCCGGAGTTGTTTCTCACCTGCTTTCCCCCGGGTTTTAGTCAACAGTCCAGGTAGCAAACACAACATGGTTTACCAGATGCATAAGTTTGCAAAGAGATTTAGGAAGATAGCAGGAAGAAAAATGGACAGCAAATGCATTTTTAATTTGCTTTTACGTAGTCCTTTTTCTCCAAAGAAGGAATGACAACAATATGAAGCTCACTGAAATCAATGAGAGGCTTTCCAGGCATTTCAGTGGGCTTTGTCTAATGCCTTAAGAGAACAAACAGTTCATATTTTTAGATGGCATTATGTTAATAATGGTGATCCCTGAATTTGATTCATGAAGGCATGACTGGACTAAGACTGGACAAGGAAGACAAGACCTTTCTGGGTCATAAGGGGCATCACAAGGCACACAGAGCTTAGAGAAGCCTTGAAGATCCAGGGATGGCCAACAGCAGCAAGTCAGAGCTGGCAACAGCAAATGCGCTGCCCCCAGCACTGCCCTAGCTACAGCTACAACGAAGGAAGGGGCTAGTCCCAGTGTCCAGCATCATTCCCAGTCTCCTGCCCCCCTGCTGGTGCTGCTGACACTCCCCAGGGTCATACCCATTCAACAGGACCCTCATCCTGCAATCTGTTTTGTGTGGAGGGAGAGGCACGAAGAAAAGCTGGAAGCTGTGCAAAGCATCTCAAAGGACTGGGTTTAAAAATACCCCTACATATCCCACTTCAGTTCCTGAAATACTGAAGTTTCACAGCTCATGCCAACAGGGTTCCTCAAATGCAATACATTTTGGTTCTCATTGGATCTGCCTGTTAGCCTCTATGTGATATAAAATTGATCACTCCTAATAACTACTGAGAACTTGAGCTTTTGTTTTTCCATTTTTTTAATGACTTCCAATGGAAAAAGTAAATTTGTTGCTCTTTAAAAACTGTGATCTGGAAAGCAAGTAGAAACAAACCATTTCAGTGCTGTAAGCTCTTCTCTTGGCCCAACATCCTTAAATAATACACAAACAAAGGGTGGTATTAAAATCATGTTAAAGAGAAGTCCAAAATGAAAAAAAAAAAAAAAAACCCTAAGGAAGTTTTGAGTTAAAGGCCTTTTGCAGAAGGTAATGCTCTGAAAGGGGTTAAGCCTACAGTGAATATTTGGCTGCTCTGTGCTGCAAGGGCCAGAGGGATGTTCTGTACAGAAATCATAAACTTGCTTATTTTTTCCTTCAGAGATGCATTGTTTCCCAAAGACGTTCTGGCTCCAGCTCTGATCTGACATTCCAGATTGACGTGTGTTGAACCAACAAAGACACTGAGAAGCAACACACAATTATGTGTCTTCTGCTTTATTGCGTACTTGCTAAAAATTTCCTTTACTTCTCCAACCTTTGAGCTTATCTTCTCTTGTGGTGTGAAGAGACCTCCTGATGGAGGTCTGATAGGACAGCTTCATAGGCACAGAACTGGCATTTTATTAGTTTACAGAATGTATTAACTGTATAAAGATACTACAGCAATGTATTAACTGTATAAAGATACTACAGCAATAATGGATCTGGACAGATGACAAACGGATGGTGCTGCAGGAATAGCAAGTAAAATAGCTACAGGGTATCCCCGACACTGCTTCAGTGTCATCTTGGGAAAAGTATTTATGATTTCATCAGAATTTTATCTGACTGATTTTGCACTAAAATGGACTATACACATTCACAAAATTCACCCAGCCATCTCAGCTGTGAAGGCTTTGGTGCAGTGATGCACCACGGGGCTCATACTTACTTCAAATATTCCAGCTAAATGTAGAAAAGAAAAAATTGTTTCTATCCCACAGCTCCACTAACGTGGTTTCAGATTATTAATTTTTTTAATCAGGGTTACAGATACCAGACCTGGACAAACATTCCTAGACACAATAATTCTGCTTTCCCTTTGGCATAAGGTCCCCCTCTGTTCTTGAAGATGCCATGCCTCTTGCCCTCCCCACCAAAGAGGGTCATGCTTTGGTCCAGCAGATGATGAGCAGCAAAGCAAAGTGCATGGGAACATGAGGGAGTGGTTTGCCAAGCAGCAGGTCCATGCTGGTGTGTGGCCTTTGGTCAGGGTTAAATAAATAGTGTGTAAATAAATAAATAACTTTTTTCCCAGGTTGTGACCTTGTAAATGAAGCCTAAGCCTGGAAGGGATTTTTACGGTCCAGCTGGAACAGCGGAGAAGTCTTAGCAGAATAAATATATAGGGGAAAAAAAATAACTGTGCCTTCCAGTTGCTCCCGGAATGCTGTGGGGAATGTTTGGTGCTGCTGTAAGACATGCTGATGATTTAAATGCAGGAGAGAGGGGACATTGCTCTCATTTACACAGTGGTTGTTCCACATTATTTTAAGAAGCTTAAAACAGGAGTAAAATGCAGTTAAATGCAGTCTTACAGCTTCAAAGCAGAATAGAGGGCCAAGCAGGTAACTGGAAATCTAACCAAACTAGTTCATAGCAGCAGGTTTCACAGAAATGGATGGCATCTGAGCAGGGATTTGCTCAAAGTCTGTTATCTGGGCAATGCAGACTCGCGATGTTGCACGTACTTTACTGCTCATTACCAAATAATGGTGCTAACAGTACTATTACTTACAGCAGTCCCTAGATTCAGTGTGGCTTGAGCAGACTGGGTAAAAGCTACTGCCTGCATTTTCAAAAGTCCAGAGAGACCTGTTCAATACAGCAGAGAAAAGCCGGAATGGGGAGCTGGAGCTCCCACCTCCAAACCCTGCAGTGGCTTGGTCTCGCAGGGCTGGAGGAGATGGGGAACAGAAGATTCGAAATGGGGAGAGGCAGGGGACAAGCCACAGCCGCAGTCCCTGTACAGAGCTGGCAGCATCATCCCTTAAGCCAGAACGTTTTACACGGGGGCTCTGAGGCTGCCCAGGCTGGGGAAGGAGGCACTGGGGACAGGGGACTTGCGAGCGAGGGGCTTGTCCGTGATGGGGACGTCCCGTGGGAGGGGATGTCAATTACTTCCCAATGGAGAATGATGCAGACAGTGCTGGCAATTTGCTTTTTCCAGGGGTAAAGAGGGGGAGCTTCTGCTCCAGCGACTGGCAGGAGCCCGCCCTGCCGGGCACAGACCCGTCTTCCCCGTACGGCTGCGTGGGTGTCCCGGGGAAGGGGGGTCTGTGCCCGGCAGCCGCGGGCCAGGCAGAGCGTAGCCAGAGCAGACACGGGGGTCCAGAAGGATTCGGAGGTGTCCGAGGGGAGCTACCGGCAGGGATAGGTGCAGGGATAGGGGCAGCGATGCGGGCAGCGGGGCGGGGCGGTTCGGGCCCGCCCCCTCCGTGGCGATTGGCGGCGGGCGGTGCCGGGGCGGTACCGGGGCGGTGCCGGGGCGATGCCGGGGCGTGCCCGGGGCGTGTCCGGGGCGTGT
>WBMZ01004891.1:0-81828 GCA_013400975.1 Atrichornis clamosus
GGTCTAGCAAAACCACTACACTTATGAATAGCAAATTAGCGGTATGAAAAAATCCAAAGAAAATGTGATAAAACTCAAAAACTGTGTTTGAGAAGAATGTTCTCTGTCTTCCTTTGTCCAACACTTTGCATTTTGCACTAAACTGGAGTGATGAAACAAACAATTTAGATATTTAAAGTGCTTTATATGTTTGCTTCTTGGGTTTTTTCACCTTTTTAATTTTTAGTTTTATTTTTTGTCTTTGGACTAGTTATTTACCTGACTATTTCTACAAGCTGAGCTAGTAGGTGTTAAATATGCAGGAAGGAATTTTCCCATCAGAAGCTGCAAGTACTGCCTCCTTAGGAAATAAAACAACTCAGCATAATTCTTGGAAGACTAGTACTGCTCTATAATATAGATTACAATTTAGTATGCGAAGCCTGCTTTTATCCCCATTGATCCATAGTGAATTAAATACCAGACTCAAAGTAAAACTTGGGGCCTGTATTGAAAGTAGGCTGATTTTTCTTGTAAGTCAATGGGAAATGTAAGTTAGGAATTTTACTAAAGAAAGTCAGCTTTCAATTTAAATGGTTATAAATGCCATTGCTTTAGAAAGTGAGGAAAATGTGCATCCTCAAGAAAGAACATTTCAATTTGCTGAATTTACAAGCACTTTATACGAAGTAGATATTTTAAAACTAATGTCTGTATTAACAAATAGTATGAACAGTAGGACAGTATGTAGTATGTATAGTATGAACAGTAGGAACAGATATGCAGAATGAAATAGTGATGAGGGACTATTTTACAGATACCAATTTCAATGCTTTTTCTTAACTTCAGACTCCTTTAGTCTGCTCCATTAGACTGAATGCCCACTGGTGATTAGAGGGCACTCAGTTTGGTCCTGGATCTCATGTTCCAGCTTAATGTCATCCAGAAGATTCAAGCTTCGAGGGCTCTGATATGTGACCGATGTCCAGATGACTGTAAGAAGTGCACGCCTTGCTTGAACTAAAACTCTTCTGTTGATGAATCCTAAGATAATGTTTAGTTTAGGCCAACCTGGCCTAGGTTACTAGCTGCAGAATCTAAAACAGTTCAGAGTTCAGTATCAGAGCCTGGAATACTCTGTTTATTTAACACCACTTCTCAGCAGCAGTATTCAAGAGAATAGAAGACACTAATTCTGTTATTTACACCTTGATTTTTTTCCCACATCACATATAATGACTTTATGGGACATATACTATTTACTTGTGTGGAACCCCCAAAAAAATGTACTTTGCAGATGGATTTTATCCAAGACAAGGACTGTGTAAATGGATAGATGTTCTCAGACATGATTCTCATATGCTTCATAGGTGCTATCCTGATTTTTGTGTAAATAAGGTCATGATTAAAATCATCTTTTCAAAGATATTTTAAATTTTACAACTGAACTTGGACTAGCATTAACACAAATTTAGAAAAGGAAAAGTCAGAGGCAAGACCCAGAAATACCTTGACAACCTCATTTTTTGTCTTGAATTAGCATGACTTCATAACATCGTCTGCACTTGCAAATGACAGAGATGGTCCTGTAAATAGAGGAATGGAGAAAGTGCCTTTTTCCAGGATCTTCCAGCTCTCCTGGGTTGGGTTTAGCTGCATAGGTTTCTTTTGAGAACTTCACATTCAGTATTTATCATAATAAAATTAAAGACCTTTAAAGAAGTTGTATCAGTGAGGCTTTTTATAGGATCTTAAATATCAACTTCCAGTTTATATAGGAGTTCATGCTTGATCTTTAATTCCACTGGAAGATACAGGCAATATAGGCTTTTACAACACTCGCTAAAAACAAGCAAACCCGAGCCACACAAAAGTAATATGACAAACTATTCTGATTTTCGTAGGGATAAGTATTTTGCTATTGATCTCTCCACAATGCCCAGACAGTGGACTTAGGTTCATGTGTATCTAAGTTAGAATTGGGCAGATTTCACAAAGCACTAAATGTGGTCTATATAGATATCTTACAAATGCTTTTTGTGCCCATACAATGATCACCTACCATAAGATAACTTTCATTTAGTTTTCTCTGGAGTACATGAAATGTTGACAAAGAGAACAGCATGTGCTGAACACTAATTGGCACCAGACAAACTCATTATTCTCTGAAAGATATTGTTCATCAATAGGGAACCATCTGCATTGTATTTGCATAAGTAACTATTGGTTTCTCTTTTAATACCATACTGGATCTTTGACAAAATAGCAAAATGTTGCTAATACAACCACTTTGAATCTACTTTGATTCAGTTGAATAAACCAGGGAGTAAAGATGTATGACTGTGAGCTAAATATTAATTTAATTTTCTGATGGTCAAATGTGTTTCTGTCCAAAACAGTGCGGAAAAAAATGTAGTAAAACATAAGAATGTTTGCTTTGGTGAAGTGAAAAGTCCTTCTGAGTCAGAAATATGTCCCTGGTTGTGACAACTAGTCCATATTTAAGGAAAAAATATAAGACCAAGGCAGTCCCTCTTCTAGCTTTTGTTATTTGGAAGCTCAGGGGTTGCTTCAACAGAAGATGGTAAATAATGGCACCATGTTTGATAGCCTGTGATAGGTCTTCCATAATCTTTCCAATATTGATTTGCCTACATTTGCTTTTTGACCTGAATGAGAACCTAACTTTCTGGTGTTTTCAGTTTTCTAGAAAATTTCTTTTACTTTGTATAATTATCTCCAACTTCAACTGTATCCTGTATTATTTTATGAGCAAAATGCCCTTGTATCCTTGTGTCTTATGGATCTTATTGCATAAACTCGAGGAATGCTTGATCAAATTTTGTCTATTTGAATTCCATTCTATCTTTCCCTCTATTGCTGGTATCCAAAGGTCACCCCAAACTCACTCCGCCCTTATCTGGAGAACTTATGAAGTATTCCATTTTTTCCTCCTGCAGGTGAATCTTTGCTTGGTCTCTCTGGAATCAGAAACCCATCTACTTAACTCTACTGCTACTCTCAGTTTGGAATTGTAGGTGAGGGTATCTCACCTACAGCAGTACAGTTTGATAGTAGAGTCCTGTTAAATGTGCTTAATTTTGTTTTCATCTTCAAATTATAAGATTCCTTAATAGTAAATTTTAAAATGTAACCTACTATTTCTCAAGTTTTATAATTTATTGATAGTAAGAATTTATAACCACATTTTTGAGAATGGTAAATACCTCTTTTTTAGTGGCTTAGTATTGACAATTTCTGTTTCAATTTCATGCCAGACATGGTGCAAATCATATAGGAGGGTCATGTTGACATTTATTGAAATTCTAGTTCATTGGACAGTTGGCAGAAAATTCTTACTAACGAAAAATTACTCCACAGTTGGCTAGCACTTTTTTTCTCAAAGAAATGATATATGACATATAATGTTCAATTCTATTAATTAGTTAAAACTGTTCTAAAGTTCACTTCACTGTTAAAAGTGTAAACCTTGTATCGTTCATTGGTTTCAGTCTATTTTTACAAAATATCCAATACCCCTGAGGAAAATAAAATCTGAAGACCCTTTCATGTTCTTTGCTTTTATTGTACTGGTGCTTAAAAAACTATTCACAAAAATTTTTTGGAGAAGGAGTAGTAGAGAGAAGTGAAAAATCCACGTCAATCTGCATTACTTACTGTGACTGTACAGTGCTAATGAAACAAATTAGATACTGACAAATATTACAGATGCAATGATGAGATACATGGCAGAGTTCACACTGTAAAAAGCATATCTTAATTAGCAACGTGGGTACACTAACTGCACTTGATGGGCTTGGCATGCTTACGTTTGCCTGCTGTTAAAAGGATTGGTTCGTAATTTAGTACTAGTGGCTTTATCATGAGTGAAACCCTTTTTTCTTCGTTTAGTATGATCTGGGTCAGATATCTCATGTGGTTCACGCTGCAGCTACACAACAAATTTTGCTGAACTAAAGAAAGAGAGCAACAGGCATAGGAAGCAGAACTTCATTTGTTTAAGTGCCATATTACAAAGTTTTATTGTAACTGTGGAAGTACAACTTCACAGTAGATCATTTCACTGGAAATCTCCAATACCCAAGTTTCTAAGCAAAATAACACCTATGGCATAATATTTCCACAGAGCTTTATAGGAAAAGTAGTTTAGCACTATTTCATTTAAATTTGGGATGCTAATACCAAATAAGTAACACAAAAGTAGCCAAAGTTCAAGTATGTCCTTTTGAAAAAAATAAATGCAAGATGGTCTGGTGATCTGTCATTTGGTCTTACACACATATGCCTCAGAGGCATGACACAGTGTTGGTATAATACTGTATCTTGTCTCCAGCCTTAATATTGAGACTATGGAAAGAAGTATTTTGTCCTAGACTTGCAGGAACAATGACAATGTGTAGGAGATGTTCTTTAATTAGGTCATAACTTTGTCAGGCTAACTTCCCCAGGGATCACCTCCCAGTGTTGCTCAGAATATAGGTCTTTGTTTCTGTCTTGCATATTTCCATCTCCTAGCAGGTGGGGGGTGAACAGCTGTCATTCTTCACCTCTCCAAAACCAATTTAAGTTCTTTATTTTGACCCCTACAGTCTTCCCATCTATAGAGGTTAAGAGGTGAGAAAAAAAGAGGTCATTATTACATTTTACCGTGTGAAGTGAGAAGTGTTGCTGCATACTGTTATTTTTGCCTGAATATGAATGAGCTGTTGGAAAGAATTATTGTTTTAACCCAAACTTATCTGTTTTAATGCATGTAATTAAATAATGACTATAGCCTGTTAATGAGAATCAAACTACTACAAAAATTCAAGATTTTCTTACTCAGGATGAATTAGAGATGGTGATTTCTGTTGCTCTCCATTATTTCTTTTGATGCTGCTAAAATTACCTTTGATGAGAGCGCTAATTATAAAAGTTTTTTGCATAATTTTTAATGGAGTCTAAGAATCAGAGCATTCAAGACTTAAAATTATCCTTATAGATTTATTCTCCCATATAATTGCTTTGCAGAAAAATTCAATGCAAATCAAAATGTCTAATCCTAGAGAAATGTAAGGTACTATTCCTTCTTAAATGAGACTAGAATGCAAGTAACTGGTTTAGAGTTTGAAGAGGTTTTCCCTATTTCTTACTGCAACACATCAGAGTAAGTGATCTTCAAAAGACTCATTGTTGAAACACAGGTGGCTATACTCTTTGAATTTTTTTTGCTAGTGAGTGTATTTCTATGCACGACATGGGTAGGTACACCTACCCATATAGAGTAAACATTGAGAAACATTTATTTGTGGGAGAGAAGAAAAATAAATATACTTTGCAGTTTGAATCTGAAGGGCAGAAACCTTGAAGATCTTTTGCAAACAAGGAGGTTGTCAATGGTGGTATCTGGTTTTGGTGGTGGTCATGAGAAACTATCACTGGCTTGTATTTACGTTACAAAGCAAAATTGTGTTTGTATTAAAATATAATTTTAGTTTGACTGCTACACACTTCTGTAGAAACTTTGAGTTTTAATAATGTCTCGTTTGTCTTGAAACATAGAAAAAGAGTATAAAACCATAAAGTAGAGAAGTTGATCAAAATGTTATATTCTGATTCTTTTGTGTCAAATTTTGTCCTGGAGTTCATGTAAATTCTGTATCAATCAATTGAGTTTGAAGATGATAACAGGCATTTTTAAAAATTGAATTTTCTTTTCTATAGCCACTATAATTACAGACGAATATAAATTCAGACTTGACTAATTATTATCTATTTGTAATATTAAGTGAAAAACCAGTATGGTAAAGTTCTATAAACAATAAGAAATTCTGTGTCACCAAATTACAAGTTATACTTAATTCCTGAAGTACAGCCTCTTCAGTTAATTGAAAACTTGATGAACTGTGGTTTAGACAAAACTGGTTTTCATGAGAAAATGTTTTTTATAGAACTCAAATAATAGAATCTTGATGTTGGGTTGTTTGGATATTCAGGAAAACAAATACTGATGAGTATAGGCAGGAAGGTCAGCCCTCTTGTTAAAAAATACATTTTTTCAGGCACATATTTGTTGATTATCTATGATGACCTTCACTGAGGCATACCAAATCAAGAGGTGCTCTCATCTTGCATTAGCATCATAAAACTATAGAATCACAGAATGGTTTAGGTTGGAAGGGACCTTAAAGATCACCCAGTTCCAACCCCCCTGCCACGGGCAGGGACACCTTCCACTAGACCAGGTTACTCAGAGCTACTTCCAGTCTGGCCTTGAACACTTCCAGGGATGGGCCATTCACAGCTTCTCTGGGCAACCTGTTCCAGTGCCTCACTACCCTCACAACAAAGAGCTTCCTCCTAATATCTAAACTAAACCTACTCTCTTTTAGTTTGAATCCATTCCCCCTTGTCCTGTCACTACACACCTTTGTAAAAAGTCCTTCTCCATCTTTCTTGTAGACCAGAATCATCATGAGTATGAATTGTGGAGGTGCTTTTATGAACAGATTTACAAGAGTAGCATGTACATGTACAAGATGTTCACAGATGAATTTTACCACCCATGGAATAGTGTACTAATATCGTGGTTTGAGCCTGGCCGAATGCCAGGCACCCACAGAAACCACCCGCACACTCCCCCCGCAGCTGGACAGAGGAGAGGAAAAAAAATTCAAAGCATTCATGAGTTTGAGATAAAGACCCAGAAGAGGCTCCAACTTAAAAGATATGAAAGTAAATCTATTACACTAACAGAAACAGACCAGGATAAGGAGAAGTAAAATGAGATTTTGGAGAACACCTTCCCCCCCACTCCCTCCACCCAGCTCTACCTCCTACCCCAATGGCACAGGGAGACAGAGAATGGGAGTTTTGGTCAGTCCATCATCTGTGGTTTCTTCCTACTCAAGAATGGGAACCGCCATCCCCCGCTGCTCTGTGGGGGTCTCCTCTGGGAGACAATTCCCCAGGAACTTCACTGATGTGAGTCCATCTCACGAGCAACAGCGGCCCTCAAGCTGCTGTGGCGTGGGTCACTCCCCCACAGGCTGCAGTCCTTTTCAAGCATCCCCCTGCTCCAGTGTGGGTCCCTCCACTGGGCTGCAGGTGGGTCTCTGCACTCCTGTGGTCCTCCATGGACTATGGCGGGGACAGCTGCTTCACCATGGCCTTCACCACCAGCTGCAGAGGAATCTCAGCTCTGGCTCCTGTACCTCCTCCCACTCCTTCCAAACTGACCTTGGTGCCTCCATGTTGTTTTCTGCTCACATCTTCTCACTCACTCCTCTTCCCTGGCTGGAAGTAAAACTGCTCCACCTGGATTGTTTTGAATTCCTTCTTAAATCTGTTATCACAGAGGCGTTTCCACTTCTAATTGGCCAGCAGGCATGTCCATCTTTGCAGCCAGACAGACATTGGCCCTGCAGGACATGATGGTGGGGCTTCTAGCAGCTTCTCACAGAAGCCACCCCGGTAGCTCCCCCCCCCACTACCCAAAACCAGGTCTTGCAAAACTACAAAAACTAGGCAGACATCTGAGGCACTAGTTGTTTTGCATTGAAAAGGTTACAGTGGAGAATATCAGTGGCCTGAGAAATGTTCCCTGATAGCTTTTAAACGTTCTTGATGTTTATGTATCAACAGTGGTCTCTGAACAAACAGCTTAGAAAAGTGTATGCTGCCCTTGCTGCCTGGATATTAAGTCTTGTGCTGGCTAAGCTGATTCTTTATCAGGAAAGAAGGGCAGGCTGCTGTCTTCTAACCCTGCTGACATTTAAAAGCCAGCCTGCTGTGTCCTTCTGGAGTGTACTGAAACAGGAGAAGGAGTTTTGCCACATCATTTCCACTTCTAAGGATGTAAAATTTGTGGTAACGCCCTTCTTCTGTCTTCTCCTAAGAGTTAGAATGACAGACTTTATTCCACACAGGGAGGAAACCACACACCTCACTCCAAATCTGTTTTGGATTTAAATAATAGTAAAGAAAAAAAATTCAACAAAAAAGTGCTTTCATTTTGTTATATTTTTCTCATTACTTCTAGTGCTGTAGAAAGCTCAGAAGCAAAGTGAAATCCCCATGCCTGTACCTACTGATTACATATCGCAGGGAAGGTTTAGATGCACAACTGCTCTGCTGCCCTGGCAGAACTCCTGTGGTTTCTGCTACATGAAAAATAAGGCCACTGACAGTCTTTCAAGCTCTTTAAGGGCCTATGTGCTAAAATTTTCCATAGGCTATATTTTCCTGTTGCTATTTGCAAGAGACCAGAGAGCAGTCTTTTATCATACACATGCTGCCTTCTTCTTACTGAACCTTGGGAGCTGTAAAGTTTTGAAATAAGAGGTATTTCATCTGCGTAGCATAAGTAGGACTGGAGATTAAAGATCTGAAGCACAGTTTGAACTACATGTCTTCTACACCTGACACTGTAGGATAGAAATGATAATACAAGTTAGGCCTGAGGCTCCAAAACCTTTGGAAAGACCTTTTAAAATGTACTTTTTCTTTTGCAAAATGAAAAATCAACAAAGTAAAGCTGCTGTTTTCTCTTTCTGGAGAAAAGAGCAGACAACAAGCATGGCTGGCGTATTCCCTTTTTGCAGTAGTATCTGTCTTCCCACAATATCTTACCTATGTCTATGTCCCTCCTTTACTTTTAAGTGCTCCCCCTTTTCTCATAAGGTTTTCACCTTTTTTTATCCCTTTCTTATGGGAAAGGCAACATCCCCTTCTTTCGTCTTTCCTGATACAATAGCACCCACTTTGTTTTACTTCCCTCCACAAAATGTGAACCTGCTGAAACTGCCACTGTCTGAGGAAACAGAGCATTTTCCCCACTGGAGTTAGATGTATATATTTTCTTATTAGAGGGCTTTCTGAGTGGGACATAAGTCAGGGCAGGTCAAACAGTATTCAGTGCCTCTCAGGTGCTGGGGTGATAAATATATTGCTTTTAAGATCATGCATAGGCAAATTTATGTAGGCCTGTGCTAGACTGAAGGCTAACTGATGTAAGATACATAAGGGGCTGAAAGGTGAGATACCTAGTCCTTTGTTCAAAAAAAGAGAGACATTTGTAAGATGGGTGGATGGAGCATGGATGGAGAGAGTTTTCTCCCAGCTGAGAAACTGAAAACACAGATTTGGAATAAGGTGCATGTTCTCAGAGTTACACATTGGCAAAGGACAAATGTTAAACTTTGAAATTTTTTTTGGTCATTGGGCATCCTCACACTTTTGGTTAAGGAAAGCATGTTGAGCTCTGCTGAACATTTACCATCGATAGTGTTTTGTGATAAGTTTGCTAACAGCTTACAAATAAAGCAACCATACCCATTACCATGTGTGCTTTTCTGCTCACTGCATCCCATATTAGCAACAGAATGTCCAGAACATATTACTGTAATCTCTTAGGAAGGAAATATTTTGAAAGTTTTAATGATGTTTTTGAAGATTGGAGCCTGATACTGAGATTGCATTGATGGCCTTTAAAGAAAGTAAAATGGTTAAATTGCTAACATTCATGAATATCTCTAGGATTTTTTTTTGAGAGTGAATTGGCATTTTTCCATTTTGCACCCAAGTCCTTTAACTTTTCAATGTAACAATATTAATTCAAACAAAAGTAGTACTGAGCATGGACCTTAAGAGTTGCAGAAGTCTAGGCAAAAGAAATTGTGTACTCGCACACACAAACTGAGGACCTTGCTTTTTGTCACCTGTCAAATATAAAGCCATTGCATGTTTTAAACAGTGGTTCTGTAGGAACATTTCTCTTCATATGTTGCTGCCTCTGCCACACTCAGATCAGAGATTCTTGGCAAATATATTCCTATTAAAAATTTGCAGACACCTAACTCTCTTCCTCAGATATGCTGGTTTTTCTGGACCCTCTGCAAAAGACATCACTAGGGATTTTTATGTAGACTCAGAATATGCTTCTTTACCAATAAAAGAGAGTATGTGTCCAGCTGGATGTCTGGCTTCTTGAGCTCCAGTCTGATTCTTTAACTTAATTTTAATGTGTGATTAAGTTCATTATGGGGGTTAGAGACTTTTAAGGTTTCACATTTCAATCCAGCTAAACACAATTAATGAAACAGAAACCACATTAAAAATGATGTTTGTTTTGTTTTGTTTTGTTTTCCAGAAGGAGCAGAAATAGAATTGTCTTACCCTCTGCTCCCGTTCTTGCACAATGGAACAGTTGAAATGGTAGTTCTTTTTTTCCAAAAAAGGAGCTGACCTGTCACTTACTGCACATTAAGGATAGCTTAGGACCTTTTCTCCAGTCATATCTGAATAATGTAATGCTCATTCTTGTTATAAACCTAAAGCCATTTGGAGGCTGGTTTACTGACCATTAGATACTGCAATGAGCTCTGTGGGCCTGATTATGAGAGACTGAACTTGTACCAGTCAGAAACAAACCTTACTCAGCATTTTTGCAATGCATTCAAGGACTAATGAAAGAGCTTTATTACAAAAGCTTACTTTCTTTGGTTAGAATGAAGAAAATAGAGAATAAAATATTTTTAGACAGTACCGTTCAGACAAGGACTGAGTGCATCCTAGCAATTTCCCCAGTATGTAAACTCATGAATATTTCAGCCTATAATGTGCTAAACAAAACCATATGTCTTCACACCAAATAACCTACTACATGAACTCTGCAAAACTGTTATTTTTTTAAAAGAGCTATCATTTGGAAAGAAGACAGAATTGGCAATTTACTCACAGAAGTGCCTACTTTGTGTCTGTCAGTCAGGTGAAATCTGATATGTTGCTATAATACAACTAAATTTATACATCCTTAATGTGGCATGGTAGCTTAAAACACTTGAGACAGAGGCTTTCCTAATGCTTCCTTGAATTTATTTGCATAATCTGGATAAGTATATTGCTTCAAAAGGAGCCTGTGTGTGCAATGTAATTCTTAAAATCCTCTTTATGGGCAAAAAGGAAGCATACCTATATAGAAAGGAAGGATTTATTGTTAGTGAAAATGAAATCTTAGTGGCCTAATTAAAGAATAATTATTAATCAAATTATTAGCCAAAATTATTTGTAATTATTGCAAAAAGGATCCAAAGGGGAAAAAAGCTATTATAATTATTATGTATATTCTTAGTTTCTACTCCTCGTCATGGTGTTACACTTCATATTCCCCTGCTACATATTCCCCTGGTCCTAAGGTTGCTGATCCTTCCTTAAAAAAATGAAAGTTCTTCTTGTTACCAGTTTCTTCTTCCTCGTTCCAGTAATTTTAAGTGCTTGCTGGTGGGCTTTCACACCTTTGCTCTTTCTTCCCTGGTCCGCAGCTGCATGTTGCACCTGAATTTACTATGAATGGCGCGATGATGTCATTCATATTTGTTAGACACAACGTGTTCATTCTCCTTGTTAATTCTAAAAGTAGTTTTGTCCCTCTCCAGGTTCATATTCCTATTAACTGACTGCTGCAAAACTGGTTATAATCATGAGGCTTCCAGTGCCAAGCCCACGTCCCACTTATCACCTTATCTCCATTTTGCTAGATAAATTGCTAGGTAAATATCTTACCATCTTAAAGCAACATTTTAAAGTCAAGTAAGATTGAAAAACGTTCTCACTTAAACCCAATTTTTGCTAACTGCTGAAACAGTTGGCTAGGTTTGAAGTCATGTCACTTTGAGTTGGTTTTTACTGCTCAGCAACACCAAGAATTATTTAGGTTTTTTTTCTCTACACAGAGAAATATGAAAAAGAAACAACAACTAAACGTTTTGTTTTGAGACTTTCTCTATTCTTTTCTCTGAACAAAAAACAGTTGCAGAGCGAGAAGCAATTTAGGCTCCTCTCTGGGTACAGTTTGCTGAAGTTATTTTGACCTGAATTCTTTTATTTCTGGAATATACCCACCTATCTGGGCTTAGATGTCTGCAGAGCTACCTATTCCTTTTGTTTGCCTCCTCATTTCTGCAGCAATTTTAGCATGGCTTAGTATAGAGATTTCCAGAGAACTGTGCCACTTACAAAGAATTACTCAAAAAGGCACCCTAATAACCATAAAAAATACTCTGTTTAACTGTGATATACAACTGATTGTTTTTGCTTGATACTTTCTTACAAGAAGGTAGGAAATGAAGTTTACCTATGACTAAGTAGGATCTTTTTTTTTTTTCCAAAAAGCAAGGGGTCAAATAGCAGGAAAGACTAAGAGATAAATAGGAAAGATAGGAAGGGAGGAGCTCCTGTTTTTCTGCATGTGTAGAGGTGATCTTTGATTCCCCTTCCTCTTTAGTTTTGTCAGTGTGCCTTTTGACTTTAAAGTCATATGGTTTTTGTGCTAAAATCTTAAGTTTCATTTTAAAGTGGAATATATTTCCATGCCGTTAAAAGGCTGCAGATATTCTGATATGTTTAGCTAGTTCTTTATGAAAAAACTATGTCAATTTTGTTAATTATGAGCAGAGTTGAATGATTTGCACAGAGACACTTATCAGAAGAGTTTTCATTTGCTATCAAAACTCTAATCTCTTCAGCCTTAGAAAATCTTAAATCTCAACTCAGTTCTCAGCTCATATAACCCATACAGATAATTTATCTTGCAACTTGGTAATTTAATACCTTAATTATAAGTAAAAGATGGTCTTGTTCTTTTGCTACCAGAAATCAGGGGATAACAGAGCAGCCTAGAAGACCATGTCTGCTGGTAGGCCTTGGATTTTGATGCATTTTTGCAATGCTCTGGTACTGTGTGTTAAGAGGGACAGGCAAGGATTTGAATTGAGGGAAGCAGCTATTAATTCTATTATTTCTTGTCCATTGGAAATTGAAAAAGCTCTTTCTGTTAAGACAGGTAGACCTCAGTCCAGCAGAAAAGTTTGAAAGAAATGCTGTCAGACAGTTCTGTTGAATGAGGCATTTTGTTTCAGTTCTGCAGGGACGATGAAGTGACAGGACAATTCTGTTAGATTCCACACCAGAATGTGCTTTCAGAAAACACCTACATTCCTTGCTAGGCAAAACACACTACTTCCTTCAAAGTGTATCAGGTTTTTTTTAAGAATCATGTATAGCTTCTGAAGAAAAAAATTCCTTGTCTATGAGGGCAGTCAGGAAGAGTAAAATCCAGCAGTAATGGCAGCCTGATTAATGGTCATTGCTCAGTAGAAAAGAAGAAGCCATGGGGTTTCTAATCATGGGAGGTGCTATTGAGTGAAAAAACATGAAGGTGATATGTGCAACTACCCTTCTACATTTCATCCGGATTTACAACCCATTACAGTAAATCTTTTTTAGTAACTTTTATGGTCTTTGGAAAAGGCCCTTATATGCTTCTTATTTTAGGATAGACTCTAGCTTTAGTATTTTAAGAGACTTTTCAACTGTATCAAGGGGAATAATTTAGAAAACATCTTTTTTTACTATGGTTTTGTAAACACTCTAAGTTCAGACTATGACCTACAAGAATAAAACACTCACTATCATCCTCTGAATAAAGAAATTTAGTAACAGATCAGTTAATCCCACTGAAGTAATTTACAGCAAGAATGGATTTCTTTCATAATGATTTTATAGCACTGATTGAATACATTAGATTAGGTGTGATAACTCCTGAGCATAGTTTTCTTAATTCCTGATTAAGAGTCATGTGGAAAAGCATTCATGTAGGTAATGATAAACTAATCTATTCCGGAGGACAGGATGTTTACGGCTAATTTATCAGTGACCTGCAACACAATGTGAAAATAATTTATTAGTGATGTGCAATGTGCAATGCACAGGAAACAAGCACAACTATTTTTAGAGTCTTATTAATTTGCTGTGATTATAAATGTGTGCCTCTTCAGTAGCTACTGAAGACATGTTTTATAGTGTGACTGAGCATTGTGTTTACACTCTCTGCTTTCTGTTTTTAATTATAGTACCATCATGTGAGCGTATCTGGAATTAGAACACTGTAGCTGTAGGCCAGCAATAGCTTAATTGTTCAAGATCCTACATAAAATAATTGTTGGTTGTGATGAGCTTTCTTTAGAAAATATTGCATTCCCAGATTGAAGGAAGCAGGAAGTAAATGAGATGATGCTAAAAATAATTATAATAAAAAAATCCAAAGCTTTCTAAATGAACTTTTAGAATGCTATTTAAAATCGCTTACATTCTTTTCCATTTAACACTGCCCTTCTTGCAACTTCCATTTGACTATATCAATAATAGTATATATATTTAATGATGCCTTACAGATTTCAACATTCAGGACAGACTTTGCAGACTGATTTTGGTCCTGAAAATGAGCATATATTTAATTTTTTGGAATTATGTAACATATTGCATTTACTTCTTAAAATTACTGAAATCAGGGAAGAACCAGGGAAGCAAGAGGAAAACAATGTTTGCACCGAAATTTAAAATTTAGCAGAAAGACCTAAAAGCCTTTCCAAAATATTTACTTGCTAAAGAGCAATAAAAATAGGTAGTTGCGAAACAGCTTGATATCTACATTATGTGTATTGTAGTAGAACCCCAAATACTTACAAAACGGGCATCATATTACACTTACTGAACATTTTGACACTTCAGACCATATCTGGAATTACAAAATATTTATAAAGCATATTAAAAAAAAAGTTTTTCTATGAAAAAAGATTAAAATTGCACTGAATAAACAGCAATAACTGTTTATACTTTTTGGAGGTAATAAAAGATATAATTCATTACATACTGAACGTGTAAATGTGGTTTTCTTTTCATAATTGTTATTGCGAAACGTGTTAAGTGCATTTTTGTGAACAACAATACTGAGTGCCAGTTTTTTGAAGGTCTCCTAAATTTAATCTTTTTGGTCAAAGAATATTGCTTTCAATAATTTTTAATATTTGTTACGAACATGTTGTTTTCATTGTCTGAAAAGCTAATTGATTAAAATAACTAATTTCTGAAGTCTTGTGATCAGCATACCTGGCTACGAATGCATCTGTCAAAGCACGTTACAGAAGACACGCTTTTATTTCTGGTCTTACCTAAAAGTAGCCTGAAGGCCTTTCCTTCTTCTTCACTGAAAGCTGTGTATGAGTTCGAGGGAATGCAACACATACACTAACTAAATTCCACTAAAGAACTACTCCATCTCTTGGAGAATACAATGAGTAGATACTGTCTACACAGAAATGTTTTGGAAGGTGACGACAGAGGCTGTTTTGGGTTGGAGGAAGATTGCTGACTGTATACGTAATATCAGTTTTCCACTTTAGTGCTCCAGTTCTTCCCTGTGAAAGTTCAAGCAGAGTAGGAGATGAAGCCTAAGCTAAGAAATTGTAGTTGTAGTGTAAATTGACAAGCCAGAACAGAATAATGGGAAGAAAAACTCACAAATTGGTGTTAGTGTCAAGATATTGCATGAATTTCTTACTTTTGGTATGAAACCTAAGAAATTAATGAAGTGTCTTTTTTACTATTTAGAAAAGGGAAGGGACTGAGTTTCAGATAATTTGTTATTATATCAAATAGAAAAGAAAGCAGAAGGAGGGGAGGCATACACAGGCAAAGAAGAAAGGGGGCAAGAGGACTCATTGCAGAAATCTAACATTCATCTCACATAGTCTTGCTGAAACTACTCATGCAACCATTTGTGTGAGCACACTCAACTAAACTAAAATTCAACATCAGTGGCCACTCTGTTTTTCTTGCCATGATCTATTCATCTTTCTCCTCTGAAATGCTTTGCTGCTTTATCTAAGGGTATGAATTTGTCACTGACACTTCATCAACTGTCTGCCAATTCCTTCTTCATGCAGAAGACCACTTCAATAATAGTTGTTTTTTGGGTGAATGCGGTGCCCAGCTAGCTCACTAGCTAGCTGGGCACAGCTGCCTCCTTTGCTACTCTGTATTCTGCTTCTCACAATTTTAATTCCCTATGCTTTCATTCTCTCAGCTGTATTTCTCATTGAGAACTCATTGAGTTTTCTCTCCCATCACTACTTTCTTCATGTCATGTTGACTCATTCAACTAAATATCAGGATTTCATTTTTTTTCTAGCATATTTGACTGGGAATAAGTTTCTATACATATAATTCATATCACTGGGGAGGCCTGGTCAGTAACTTTTGAGAATCCACATTAGAGCTGTTCTTGAAGGATTGTAGGCTGTGGGAAGGACCCATGTTGCAGCAGGAAAAAAGTGAGAAGGAAGGATCAGCAGAGAGGAGTTGTTATGGACTGACGACAGCCCCCATTTGCCACCCAGAGCTGAGAATGAAAGAATTAAATTGAGCCCGGGAAAAACAGGAGAAGGGGAAGCTATTTAGCTTTTATGTGTTTCTCACTATCTAAATCTATTTTAACGAGAAATAAAATAAATTAATTTTCCTAAGATCAAGTCTTTTTTGCCTGTGATGATGACCTCCAAATCTTCATCTTGACTCATGGGTCTTTTCATGTTTTTTCTTCCTCCATCTTTTTCTTGACAGGGAGCAAGAAAGTGGCTGAGTGGGTGTCTGGCTGCCAGTCAAGATTAATCCATCACACGTGCTTAAGGTGTGTAATCTTCCAGATATGTCCATTGCCTGACATTAACTAGGTTGAAAATGAAGCACAAGTTGCTGTTGCAGTGGAAGCATGGGCTGACTCAATTGCTGAGCACTGTATAGGTGGAAAGATTATTGAGCGCATGGACTGAATTCTGAGTCCGTCTAACACCGAGTCTTCCCTGCCGTGGTCATGTCACTTGTCTTCAACAAAATTAGTAGCTTTCAGGGCTTACACTGTGCTTCATGAAGCCTCATCATATGCTACTTGCTATGCTTTGCTATGTGAGAATGAAAATCCATCACAGAATTCCCCTGCTGTTTACTAGACTTGTAATATCTGGACACACCTCCACTGCTGTAACCATGGGAGGACACAGTTGTCAGACACTTTTCCCTTACAAACACAGCTGAATAAAACACTACTCTTAAATTCTATGGATGTCTTTTACTGTGTAAGAAAAATGTAAAAATTGTTCTAGAGATGCATAACCTACAGAAGTTTTCCTATAATTTTCTTCCTGTTGATTTGGATTTCTGACCAAATATAGCAAAGGCAGTGGAAGAGCTTCTGTCAGCTGAAGGAACCTAAGGTCAAGACCTTCTTGTGGGATCTGGATATCACAAGCTTGAGTGGGCACTGGTAATTATACATTAGAGTGATTTGAAATTAGTTTCAGTATAGAATCATTTACCAGTTAGAACCTCATGATCTTGAAAAATGTGAACACTCATCCTTTTTAGATGATGGGAAAGGCCAGAAAAGTCTAGGTGTCAAACATGCAGGTTGCATATGACAAGGCCTTATGTGAAGTCTTATTTTAAAACCTGCAACGTTTGTCACGCTTCTTGAAAAGAACATTTTTTGTTAGTCTCCTCTGAGGAACAGTTTTCCACATTATACAGCTGCAAGGTCTTATGATTAACTGTAAGCACTATAAACTTGCAGCAGGACTAGCATTCATATAGCTAAATTTAGCTATCGTGCTGCTGTTGGTTGCTGATAAGCTAAAATTACATCCTTTTGATTTGTCTGCCATTTAAAAAATATTTTAGAGGATTATTAAGTTCATAATCAGAATTATCACTCTCTCCACACTGAATTTAGGTCTTGTGGCTGACATGTGATTTTATACTTGTCTGTCTTTGTTTTTACAGACAATATGCTTCATAAATTTAACTCTTAATGAATTGACTTTAAGAAGAGTGGCAAAACACATTCTATTTTTTAAAATAGTAAAAGGTTCTTCAACATATTCTGTCATAATAGTGGAAGAATAAGACAGACTATTATTAAATGTCCAGAATTCCCAACCATGTGAAGAATAGTAGCAATAGCTCCTATAATATTTTTCTGTATGGCTACTTATTTTATCTGTATAAATTGATAATGTTTTTTATAAAGATGTGCAAAGAGTTTTCTTGGGCAGAGAATTTCTGGAGTGTGAAACCTGTTTTTCACATCTCAATTTGCCAATGATGGACTCATCTTCTATTCTTACTTCCCCACTCCTAGCCCCATCAGAGATTTTCATGAATGTAACTCTAATAAATCTCTAATAAATTATACAAGTTTCCATTACTTACTGAGCTAAAAGGAGTCAGAAGCAGATGTCCTAGAGGTCAGCTATTTGACTCTGCTTTTGTGACCTCTTTGTTTGCTGCCTTTGGAGATGATGATAACAGACCACACTGCAGGGACAAGTGATGAACCTGTGAACTCCTTAAGATTACTGGACAGTTGTTATAGTTCACTATAAAATCTCTGGGATGCTGCAGGGTGTCCACATCTTCTTTTCCTCTCCATGAACATCCCCAGTATGAGGAACCTTTAAAGTAGAAACACCTAGGAAGAAGGTGTCTTAAATTCTTATCTTCCTGCCACATAACATGCTTAAAGAGGGATGGCAAAATAGGTTATAGCCACAGTGATCCCTGTCAATACACTCTTGCCTAAATCTCCATCCCTTCAGCCTTGAATTAGGTAAAGGCATGCTAATATTCTAACATAACAAAAGATGAAAAATTGTGTAGTTTCTGCAGAACATAAGAGGGCTAAGGCCCATATACATGAAAGACTTCCAGCCTATGTTTTCACAAGAGAGGATTTACTCACAGCTGCCTCTCAGCCTGGCATAATAGAATCTGTATTCTCTCTCCTTTGGGGTGGAAGATTGAAATGCGTCCAGGTGTTTTTCTAAAATAATCTCTGATTCTACTTAGATTTGCAAGACTGTAAAATGACTTTTCAGTTTCAGAGCCTCTGAAGGCCTTCAATGTCATAGTTGCCAGATCTCATCATCAGTTCAGATCCAATTCTTAAAGTCATTAATAAAGCAGATCAAGACTATGTTTACAAAGGTTAGCCTGCCTACTCATCAAAACATTATGTTCTAAAATAAGGAAGCATTTTTATCACTGTTTTTTTTTCCTTTTTTTTCCCTTTCACACAACATATTTCATGCTAAAGCTTCCTGCTCCAGAGTTCTGAATAGGTCTAAATTTAAAAGATGATTTATTTAACATATTTATACTACTAATAGTCCTTGGTTATAAGTAGGCGGTAGATTATGCTACAACCAATAAGAGTTCTAGGCTGAAATAAAACAAGTAAATTACTTCAAGTGAAGAAATAAATTCAGATTTAGTATTTGTTATCTCTGGAAAATAAAACATTTGTCATAGCTAATGTGGAATTTCTCAAGCTATTCCAGATCATAAAACAGCCTAGGACAAGAATCACCTGACAATACTCTGCTGCCAAGTCCTGCCTTGACTGTGGGGATGGCTAACACTGGAAAACCATTGTATTGTACTGTAGCAACATGTATAGGTAAGTAAATAATCTTCTGGGCCTCATCTTTAATAAATAGAATCATGTTGATGCTGCCCCAACATGAGTATGTTTCATACACGCTGAGGTCTGCCTGTAAATCTGAACAAAGAATTCCCTTTACATGAAAAACAATTGAAGGCTCAGAGGAAAGAATTTAGCTGAGCTTAGATAGTAGAGCCATTATCTTGAAAATTAGTCTGTTCAGTTGTTTTTTGTTCTGTTTTGTTTTTCAAGTTTTTTTTTAGTGCCACAGCTTGCTATTCAGATCATTGTCTTAACACTGAGGTTATAACTACTCAGATAAAGAAAATATTTATAATTACATACTGTTAGACTTTGAATGGTGGGTGGGATAAAAATAAACTTAAGATTAGGAACCATCATGTATGCTTTAGGGCTAAAACAGCCTTTTCAGAATTGTCAGAACTGGGGAGTTTTCTTCCTATTCAGTGAAGAATTTATGCCATAAATTCTTTAGCATAGACTAAAAGTAGCAGAGCCATATGTTTTTATTCCTAATTTGAGAATCTTGGATATGATTTGCAATAAATGCAGATTTCTTGATCAGTTTTCTCATCTTAGAGCAATCCTATTTGAAGGCCAGTGGTAGACATGATAATGATCAGTAAATATTACCTGGACACTGGAAAAAATTTAAAATATCAGAAAATAATATATCAAAATATCTTTCCTCATTGGTCTTGGTTTGTGTTATAATAGAATTTGGAAGTGTATGTGGCCTTTAGAAAGAGAAATATATATATATTTAAAATATACTGAATAACCACTGTTTGCTGCTGCTTCTTTTTATCTCCAAGCTGTGTTTTTCTGTCCTTAACTCAGCTGATTAGAGAAAAGTAAGCTGTGAATATTTTATAGCTATATCTTTTTAGAAAATATAAGAAGTCTCCACATGTTATTTGGCTGCAATTTCTGTCAGGGTATCAATGTATTTAAGTCATTTTGACCATTTATTTTATTTTTGCCACCCTGGAAATTAGGAACAATGTATCTCAGTATGCAGGAAACTTCTTTCTCATTTTTGTAAAGGCTTGACAAATAAGTGTCCTTTTCCCTCTCATATGGCATAATGCAACAGACCATAATTAGGTGAGGTGAAGGACATTTTCCTTGTTCTAAAAGGGCACTGAGCTACAGACAAGAGGCAGTGGTCATCAGTGTAAGGAACACGTACAAAATGTGAATCAATTATGGATCAAAATGTAGCTGAAGTATGCTAGCTCTGATTTGACCTCACATACATCAAAGCCTTAAAGCCATCTGGATTTGAAGCCAGACCTTCAATCTTTCTGCACTTACTCACTAAAAAGCATAAGGAGCACCAAGCCAGCTGTGCTGTAATTGGTGGTTACTGCATGTGTTGCCTTGGTGGTTATGTCCTGTTCAGAAAGTTTTCAAAGAGGATTTTTGATTGTCCTTATAGTTTTCTGTGCTTTTGGAAGAGGGACCTGGATAATGTGAAAAAAAAAAAAAAAATCTGTTTTTAGACTGCTAGTTATTTCTGCTGAAAGTAATTTACATGTGGGTTTTGTATGGAAAGGTTTTGTTTTTCCCTCAAGAATTTCATTACATCTATGCAGCAGAGAGTAGAAGGGAGATTTAATGCATCTTCTATAGTAGCAAGTTCAGTACGTCCAGGTGTGTTTCTGAATAAAGGGAATGTCCTACATCTATAGTAGTACACCAAAACGGACAGACTGCTCATGAACTGCTCATGTGCTGAACCATGATCACCTGGAGGAGTGTGAGGTGGCCCAGGCCAAAACCTTGCCAGGGGCTGATGACTGGCAGTCAGGTCCAACCAGCCAGTGTGGAGCATGTGCAGGGGCTGTGCTTTAACAAGTCGTGTAGGTGCAGCTATACAGTGCCAGCTCTTACACTCAATTCTCCCTCATATTCTCCAAAGTATTCCGTTCTCTCAGTAACTTGGCACAGCTGTAGCAACTCTACCTCACTGTGGCCTTGTAGCAGCTGCTTCCTCTCCTTGCCCTCTGCTCTACCATTCTGATGGACTGAACCGCAGCAGAATCCACTCAACAGAAGTCATCTGTAATTTATGTATTTCTGCTGTCAGTGGATTCTCAACTCTAACATCTTCATTGTCCATGCAACATTAAAATGCACAGCTATTTTTCTAATGATTTAGGGTCAAAAAGTAACTCAGGGCAATGAATTGAAGTGTCAGTGAGATTTCTAAGACATCATTTTTAGCTCCTCTCCTCTATTCCTGGATTCAGGCATACTTATTTTTGCAAGAGCTTTTCTTCTTTTTTTTTTTTTTTTAATTATTTTTTTTTAATTTTTTTTTTTTTTTTTTAAATTCTGAAGACTACAATAGATCAGACAGACAACACTATATACACCATTGTAGGCCATACAGAGTTACAGTGGGGTAAATCCCTAGAGCTGAGCTGCAAATGGACCTCTGGTACCATGAGTTTTGGATCAAGGATTTATTCTCATGTATCCTCTTCAGGTTTAAATTTGTTATTACTTTTGAAAAACTGAATCTAACTGGTGTATGGCTGACCTTTGTAAATGAGGTTTTCAGTTCTGACTGAAGTTACTCTTTTAACACTTCAGAAAGTTTGAAGTTTTATTTCTCTACAGTAAAACATCTCAATTGAATGTTTTCCTGCTGGACATGTAAAGTTCCATCTCTATTTCCTCTCTCAATCTGGGATTTTACCTTGCTTGTTCTTTCATTCCCTTTGATTCTTCTGCTTATCTTCTTAATTATTTGTGATTCAGGTGAATGCAAGATGAAGATGCTTCCCCTCTGGGAGTGCTATTCTGTCACCAGATCAGATGCAGATGGCAGAGCTCTTGTTAACTTAATTGATTATTAAAAAGCTAACATATGGAAGGAGTTGCTTGCTTTCACTTTTTGGCTTGGGGAAATTGTCATGCTACATGAGTAAACAACTTAGGAAGTTCCTGAATATAAGAATTATCAATATATTAGAGGGATACTTTTGATCTTCTCATGAGTTCTCACCTCTCTAAAATTGGAAGTTGTCACTCTTTGCTACCATGTGGAGTTGCATTTCTGATAAGTTACATATGAAAGGAGTTTGCAGAATTAAAGAATTTTCAGTCTTCTTCATAATACTTGGATCCTATGAAGAAAACAAAAATATGAAAGGTGTAGAAATAGTGTAGAAATAGAAATAGTCCAGGAAACATAAGAAAGTCAGAGAGGAGGTAATGCAGGCAGAACATGTTTGTCACATGGTATATTCTCTGAAGTTTGTACTTCCATATTGCTATTGAAAGTTCTGATTTTCCTCACTGGTTTTATAATCAAATTGACTAAAGGAAAGGACAGCTATGCTTTTTATTTGGGGGCACAAAACCTGTATTTCACAGACATGAACAAAACTCAACATAGATCTGGCCTATGAAGACATAGGAGGTGTTTGAATTCAACAGATCTGCTAAAACTGTCAGTGTCTCTAAACTTCAAAGCTGTTGTAAAGCGGTTCATTAGAACCTGAATGTGCTGAGATTGTATTCATTCACCTTTCATGTCTGGATATGTACATCTGCTCACATTGCACATATATAAAATATTATCATAATTAGGACACTTCAGGAACAACCCTCATGCAGATACCAGGACAAGCTGCAGGCAGCGTCTTTCTCTGATATCAGCTTAGATCACTTGTATGTTAAATTTTCTAGTAGCTTCACACTTTTTGGCATGTTGCCTCTCATACTTATGAAGAACTTTCTGTAATACTCAGAAACCCATCACCTTCTTTAAACTATTAGTGAAAACTTTCCAATGGTAAATCTGATAGTCACTGACCTCCCAGAGAACTGATGTCAGGGATATTATGCTGAAATTTGTCTTGTTTATATCACAAATTTGATATTGGAAATACAGACTGTAAACTCTTTGGAGTGGAAAATAATTGCTTTCGTGTGTAGCTTTTACAAGAGTTGGTATAGGAGGATCCTGGTCATAAGGTATTGCAAGAAATCACAGATTTCATCTTCTTGTGTCAACAAATGAATAATAAAATCTGCTCCCAGTGTCTGTCTTTCTACTAATAACCTCTTTCTCATCTAATAATTAAACAATGTCACCGTGTTTCATTTACTATTGTATACAATGGTGACTGGCACCACTTCAAGGCTTGAAAAATTTAACATAGAATACAGACATTACTGATAGAAGAAGTCTTCTTACATGACATAAATAGGGATGTAAACACAGATTGAAGGATGACCATCTGATGCTTGCAGAATTAGAGCAGACATATCTGAAAAAGTTAGAATCTAATCAAATAGAAAGTTAAGGGATTTATGGTATTTATGTCAGTGTTTCTTTAAGGGTATCATGTCCAACTGAAGTTAAAGTCTTCTGACACAAACAGCTTCAGAAGAGTTGTACACTTGGCCCAGTCACTTCTGCAGATTTGTCTATAAGGAAGCTGCTCATAATTTTTTATAATTTGTTCATGAAGTGCTGTTATGCCAACTGTCTGAGTTGGCGTATAGATCACAGAATCACAGAATCACAGAATATGCTGAGTTGCAAAGGGATCCACAAGGATCATCAGGTCCAACTCTCTCTCCTGCACAGCACCATCCCCAGGAGTCACACCATGTGCATTGTCCAAAGGCTTCTATCACGCTTGGTGTTGTGACCACTTCCATGTTCCAATGCCCAGCTACCCTCTGGGTGAAGAACCTGTCCCTAATATCCAACCTAAACCTCCCCTGATACAGCTTCAGGCCGTTCCCTCAGGTCCTGTCACTGGTCACCACAGAGAAGTGATCAGTACCTGCCTCTCCTCTTGCCCTCACAAGAAAGTTGTAACTGTAGTGAGGTCTTCCCTCAGTCTCCTCCAGACTGAACAGACCAAGTGACCTCAGTCATTCCTCATATGCCTCCCCTCAAGGCCCTTTATCATCTTCATGGCCCTCCTTTGGATGCTCTCTAATAGCTCAATATCATTCTTACCTTGTGGTGCCCAAACCCGCACACAATATTCGAGGTGAGGCCTCCCCAGTGCAGGGCAGAGCAGGACAATCCCCTCCCTTGCCTGGCTGGCGGTGCTGTGCCTGATGCACCCCAAGACATGCTTGGCCCTTCTGGCTGCCAGGGCACTGCTGACTCATATTGAACCTGCCATTGGCCAGGACACCCAGGTCCCTTTCCACAGTGATGCTCTCCAGACTCTCATTCCACAGTCTGCCTATACATTCAGGGTTGCCCCATCCCAAGTGCAGAATCTGGCACTTTCCCTTGTTGAACTTCATACAGTTGTTGATTGCCTGGTCCTCTAATTTGTTGAGGTCTCTCTGCAGGGCCTCCCTGCTTCTGAGGGAGTCAACAGCTTCACCCACTTTTGTTCATCTGCCAACTTGCTAAGTATCCCTCCCAGTCCTGCGTCCAAGTCATTTATGAAGATGTTGAAGAGCACAGGGCTGAGGATGGAGACCTGCAAAACTCCACAAATGACAGATCACCAGTCTGACGTCACCCCATTCACTATAACCCTTTGTGCATGACATGTGAGACAGTTGGTCACCCATTGCATGATGTGTTTATCCAGCTGTAGGCTCTTGTGAGTGACAGGATGGAAAGCTTTACTGAAATCCAAATAGAATACATTAACTGACTTCCCTGGATCAACTAGGTGGGATTTTCAACTGTGCAGCAATATGCATGACCAGAGAACAAAATGCTGCGCATTTTCATCTTCCTCTGCAACCAGGAGTACTCTAAACCTGAGTTCTTTGCACAGCTTTAAAATTTCTCTCCATCTTTTACTTTACTCCTAAAGGCCAAAATCCTTGTTTAATTAAGTAGTGATTTTCAACTGAGTTGATGTTGGGTGAATGAGTACCCAGGCAGTTGGGAATGAAAACTAATAGTGCCATGACTTCCTTATTCTGTCTGAAGTGTCCTGAGCAATGTCATGGAGGGATTAAAAACCTCTATCTTCAGATAAAATTCTCAAAATGGAGAATTTGCACTTCTTACATTTGGAGGAGGAAGAATTTCTTTGCCTTAGCATAACAAGACAGTAATTTGCCATAACTATGGGACTATCTTTAGACTTATGGTGGGGAAGGAGGGCAATTTATGGTGTGTAGGAACAAAGGAGAAAGAACGCACTGGTATGTACCATCTCTGTGAGCTGGGACTTTTACAGAGCTTCACTCTTCTGTTATTGTCCCTCTTCTTTCTCTATGCTACACTGGTTTCTACCATGTTGTATATAATGGCCTGCTAAGCTCTCAAAAGAGTGTGGTGCTAGTTACCAGTCTAATAAAATGCTTCCCCACCATTTGCTTAATCAGACTATGACAGTCATGGTCTAAATGAGACTTTCTACATTTTGAACCAAAGCCAAATATTAAATGTAGAGGTGTCAATGTAGAGGATTAATTCAGGCATTATCTGGTTTAAGAGAAAGACAGCTAGCCTCTTTTTATATTTGTGAATCTGTAACTGTATTGAAAAATACAGAAACATCAATTATCATCAATACTCCTCCAGAACAGCTGTAGTTACCTCTCTCCTTTTTTTATCAACTGGCCACATAATGTTCCTGTAAAATCCACATGTATAAATTTTGTCCCTTAAATTCAATCTGTGAACACTCACACGTATATTGTTGGAGATTTCAGGGTGAGTTTCTAGCGCAGCAGTCAAGGAAACAGCCCTCTTGCCTCTATGCCCTTTGTGCTCTAAGGTAAGATGTGTACCTGTGTTTACAGCAGAACAACTAGGGGCTAAGTATGGGTGCTAGCAAGATCCACATCTAAACTGCTTCATCATTTTCTTTCTTCTGGACACAGGTTTTTATTGTGCCCAATAGCACTGTCTAAGAAAATGTTTGGAGGACAGCACACACCTGAGACTACTTTCAAAGGCACTGTATCTCAAAGGTAGGATTGCATCAAGCCTGGCTTTTTCTACAGAATCAGATACAATACCCTTGGATTTGTGTTCTCGAGCACTAGTTTCCAGAGCATGCTGTCATGTAGCAGCAGGACCAGGGCCACTCTGTAGCAGGGGGTGAGACAAGAACCAAGGGTTATCACAGCACAGGCAGCACATCAGCAGGTTGCCATCCCCCAGCATCCACACAGACAAGGCCCAGACACAGCAATGAATACTTTGAAATCCGGTAGGAACAAGAGATGGATCTACCACATAGCCAGAACATCCATCCGGGAGACAGAGATGGAAACAGAGACATTTACAACAGTGCACTTACAATATAGCCTCACAAAGGGTAAGGGACCTACACTTGAGCTTAAAGGGGTCTTCTGGGCCAATGGACAGAAGCTGTTGGTGGAAGTTCCAACAGAGGCTGGCCAGGGAAATTGAGGCCCACTACTACACTCAGGACCCTAACCCATGTAATGAGTTTTTAGTTTAATTCTAAAAATGTTGCTCTGAAAGACCATAACATACACATGCCATGATATCAGAGAATTCAAACTAAAAGCACACTTAACACACTAAGTGCTGTAGGTACATCTTATGAAACAGAGGAGATATCTGGGGAAGCCTCAGGGTATGAGACTAGACCCCACCCCTGAAGATTTTAGCAGTATAAATGCAAATAGTTCATTTGCAAAAAAATCTAATGCCGTTTTGTTCTCTAATGATACAGCACAATCTGAAATGTGGCGTAATTAAATATTTGAGGAATCTTGGTCTCTATTAAAAGTCAATGAACTCTTTATCATTAAGTGTGACTAGTGTAGTTATGCTCAGCTGGAACTAACCCTTGTTTTGTTAGCAAAGCAAGCTCAGTCTCCTTGAAGTATTTTAAAAGAATTAAGTTTCTTTTGGCACTGAAATTTGAAAATAAATTCAATATACAGTCGTGTAATAGATGACGTTGTATGCAGTTTATTTTAATATGTATGCAGCTTGAAGATGATTTTATTTTTGACGTATTTTGACGTAGGTCTTTACAATGTGGTTACAGATTGAATTTTGCATTTTTTTAATAATTTTTAAGAGCTTCTGGTTGTTTATTCTTTCTGGAGAAGAATAATTACATCTGTTTAGAAGAGGAGAGGAAACGAAGTATCCTATCCAGATCATGCAGCAAATCAATTATGAGCAGGGAATTGACCAAGCTCATAACTGAAAAGAATGTTCACACTACATGTATAATAACAGATCTCCTTTTCAACTAATGGATTAGATCCAGTACTTATGGATGCTTGGAATAAATACGTATAAATTATCCTTGACAGTAAGAGGATATGAGTGTGGCCAAAGGCAAAACCCCCCACCAAAATTCAAAACCTTGCAAGGGAAGTGAAGAAGGGTGGGAAAAGTTTCCCACTTTCGTCAAACTGAGAAAACTATGTATTTGTTGCACATAGTATGTATTCAGTGAGGGAAGTGGCAAAAATGTTTAGTGCTGGATATGATTCACTATGGAGTGTATTCATGGTTTTTGTAGAAGGCAGATGCATATTAGGCAAAATAGACAAGATAATGATTTAAAAAATGAAAAAAAAATTGCTGATAAATGTTCTGTATATTCTGTGGAAATGTGTTGCTGTCATTGTTCTTGTATCCCACCTCTCTTTCTAGGCTCACTTAAATGGCTGTCTTGTTAGAGATGTAGGCTTCCATTTATGTGGAAGCTAGTGAATAATTCAATTTACTTGAAACATCAAACCTCTTAAGGACTTTAGCTTTCCAGTAGCATAACATGATACCTATGAATTTACTTGTTAAAACTTAAATTGCTCTGTCCATGTTGGAATATACGGAAATAATGTTCTAACTTCACAGAGAAAGCTGTTCTCTTCAAGTGTTAAGTATGTAATATTAGAAATTCAAACACATATTATGTTGTTTCTTTTTGTAATCAGAATTAAAGTAAGAAGTGTCAGTGAGTTTTATTGCTGAAGAGTGGTAAGATTTTAGGAAGAAATAAAATAAATAAAATTTATAAATATTAAAATCATGCAACCTATAATGAATAAGTAGTGGGTAAAATCAATGAAAGCAGTTGTGTATATATATATATATACACACATAATTTTTTTCCCTTGCTGCTAAAACTCTAATAATTTTTGAATCTGTCTTTTCATTCCTGGGGCCTTGTACTACATTCTTATTCATATAAACTGTAGAGTCTGCAAGACAGAGAGTCTATTTCCCTCTCAGTTTAAAATAGCATGTGTATCTTTACTTCCATATTCATTCCAGGAATACTGATTTCCAATTCTTGAAGTAGCTTTTTTAAGTAGCTAATTAATGTAAACATATATCCTCAGATTAAAAGCATTTTCTGAAATCATCAGTTTCTGGACTACCTTTAGCAAGAGAATAGGGTTTTGCTGAAAATCTGAGACCAGAAGGGAACACAAAAAAGAGATGGAGGAATGTGAGAGTGGAGGACAGAAGGTGGTGCCAAGGGAAAACAGCTGTTAGATGAGGCTTCAGGGGAAACATTAAAAGACTGACAGATGTGCTACACTTGTCAGAACTCAGAAAGCCCTCCATGGACTGAAATACAGCACTCACCTACTTAATAAGGTCAGACTGCAACTCTGCATGTTTTCTTATCTTTTTTATAAGACTCAGACACTTGGATCTACCCTTCTGCCACCTCCATCCTCTTCTTTGCCATAATGTTTGAACATGTCGCAATCTCAGACCATAGTTTCACCTGAAAACAAAAGTAAGGGCTGACAGATGCACAACTGCATGTTCCAAAATACAAGTTCTCTTTTCTTTCATTTTTTGTTTGGTTTCTTTTTTCTGGTGTGGTAGGATTAAATGACAACTTCAGTTACTAGTCTCCCTTTTTTTTATTATGTTTTAATAAAATTGTCTTTCTTTGGCCATAATAGGATTGACTTTTACACTATTGTCCTGGTTTCAGCTAGCGTAGAGTTAATTTCTTCTCAGTAACTGTTACAGTTCTGTGTTTGGATTTGGATTGAAGGTGGTGTTGATAACACATTGATGTTTTGGGTTTTTTTGCTAAATTGTGTTAATCCTAAATCAAGGACTTTTTTCCTTGTCTCATGCTCTGCCAGTGAGGAGGTACAAAAAAAACAAACTGGGAGGGAGCACAGCTAGGCCAGGTGACCTGAACTGACCAAAGGGGCATTCCAGAGAACGTCATATATAAGTGACATATATATGTCATATATATATTATATATATGTCATAATTGATTTGCTGCATGATTCTGGGTAGTATACTTCCTTTCCTCTTCTCTTCAAAAGAGATGTAATTCTATCAACTTTTTTTGTTTGTAAAGCACTTTAACTCTTTTGTGAAATAGAGAAGTGTTGAGTAGAATTTTTATTCATTTTTACTTGGACTTTTTTTTTTTTAAGACAGGTTTAATTCCAAAAATTCTCTTCTATTAGTATTAAAACTGAGCAATAGATATAAATTATTACCAGTTGAAATATTGAGATAACTAATCCACTGTTCAAATGAGTTTTTAGAACAAGAAATTTAATATAATTTGAGTATCCAAGTTTCAGTGCATGAGACTCTCACAAAATAAAATAAGGAAATGGTGGTGAGGGAGAGAGGAATACTTAACTCCCTCTCTGGAGAAATTTGGGGAAAGTTCTTTCTCTTCATTTGCAAGTATCATGCCTAGTGTTGACACAGAACAGCTAAATATTTCCTCTAATTTTTGGCAGATTGTAAACCCATTCATATTGCAACTGTTTACAGTAAAACCTCTGAATCTCTAAAGTCCACTTGCTGAGTGATAATGGCATGTATTCCATCTCTGAAAACTTTCTCACAGTGTAGCTTCTTCCTCTGAAGCCCTTTAGTCTCAATTTTTGTGTACCATATCTTACCATTTTCTCCAGTTTCTGTTCTCCCACTTGTGATGGTGTTCCCTCAAATAGTCACATGCTCCAGTCAGACAAAGGGTCTGACTTTAGCTTGATGTACAGTAGATCCTAAGAGCCAGATTCACATCTTGCATAGTCTCTTCTCATTTGTGGTAAGAGAGTTTTTAATGAGGAATTTACTGAAATACTTTGACATCTCCGTGTAAAAATGCAGATCTGTGTTTGGGAAGTTATAACAAGAAATTTCTTTCATAAAGGGCTACATGTATTGAAGTTTTAAGGATAGGTTTTATCTTTAATAACATACTCAATTAGGACAAAAAAATCAATAAAAATAACTTACAGCTAGTAGTTCAAGGATTGTCATGCATGCAGAGTAGAAAATGTGAAAAAGTTCCAGCGCATAGTGGCTTTGTGACACTATGGGGTTTTCTCAGTCAAGAAAAAATTTCTTTTACTTGGCTCTGAAAGCAATCCTTCCCTAGTTTTTTTTAGACATAATAAGCTGGCTTTTGTGCATTTATAGAGACATACTTGGGCTTGTTGAGCTACGTACTCAGGGGTGGGTTGCAGACAGACTCTCTGGAGAAGGATTGAAATGGATGTGTTAAATTTAGAAAAAAGGCTACAGCTTTTACACCTTTTGTAAATGCTACCCATATTTATTCTCAGGTAATAAAATTGTTACAAGCTTGTGCAAATTATAAGTATGTGCCTACAAAATATTATTTCTATGTAAAGTGGTATCTGCACCAGAGTAATATATACAGTGTGTATCTACACTTAATAGTTTTAAATGAAGGTAGGTTGCATGCTAAGATGTAATGGCTTATGGTCAGAATATCAACCAACAAAACATCAATTTAATTTGGAGAAAGTCAGTGTTTCACTTGGCCAGCATGGGTGTGTATATTATGTGTGTGAGTGGATGTTCAATTTTGTTCTGAAGGCTTATCATTTTCTCTCTGATTAATGTGTCAGTCAACTAAGTTCTTTCTTTGCATCTAGATACCTCAAGAATGGAAGTTTATTTTTGCTTTCAGTCTTACTGATGTGAAGCAAGAAACTCAGTGGAATTTACCCTGTATGCATGTTCATAAGAAACACACATAGCACGTAGCTCTGAACACGTCACGTATAGCTATGGCTCTTCTAGACATCCTGCCAGCTCTAACAGTTGGTATCTCGTGTTATGTGTGATTTGCAGTGTGGGACTGCAGTGTTTTTGTAGACCTTTATTTGTTTTTCTCTCAAAGTGGATCTGGGGTAGGGTAGAGAAAGGTGCTAATGGCAGGTGGCATTTCAGGAAAAGGGAAAACAGTACAGCAGCAGTGCCCCTACAAGGCGGGCAGCACAGTTCTTCCAGTGTCCTTCTGCAGGCTCCCCAGGGTGCCTCCCAGGCCTTGGTCACAGACCAAAATGCAAAGCAAGCTTGGTCTTATGGAAGGGATCTCCACACACACACAGAGCTGTTCCCAGGGCTGTCACAGGAGGGTGATCAGCCCATGAGAAGCTCATCCACACAAACATGAAAGAGCACAGACGTGCAGTGCCAGGGAGAACAACCCCAACAGCTCAGTCAAAGAACACTCTGCCCTGGCTCCTTCCAGGAGAGCTTCAGCACTGATTATGAAGCCCTTCAAATGAGTCAGCAAGAGCAGACCTTAGGAAGACTGTGCAGTCTGAGTGACACTACAGGATACAGTGAACAGCATTTAGGGATTATTCAAAGCTTTTTATGGGTTGTTCAGAGGATGGGACCAAAGGTGAAGAAAGAGAGGGATCAAGGTGAGTAGGGGAGAATCAGGCAAGGGAAAGTAAAAGGATACGAGGTTAAAAGGTTCTGGATGTGTTTTAACTGGACTTGTCAGTATGAAAAGAATAATTCAAAAGTTCTGTTAAAATGCTTCATATTTTCAATATCCAAATAGAAGAAGCATGTGTTGTACTGCTTGCATTATTTTTCAATGCCATCCAAGATGAATGAAACCTTGCTTCTACTACCAAAGAAACTCAACTTCATGGTTAAAAAAAATAAAGTAAAATTAGAAGGTCATATGAGGATAAATCTGTCCTATTTAAAATATTTTAGCAAAAATATGTTTTTGTTTTTGTTTCTACATGTATGAAGAATGTGTCTGCAGCACAGCCTGTGGGATAGCTTGATTCCCGTTAGAAGGGGATAACTTCTTTTGGAGGCTGGGTCTCAAAAGCGAGCCTACAGGTACTGGGCATGCAATTTTGGGGGAAAGTAGTTTGTGAAGAGGGCAAGGTTCCAGTGGGTGTGTAAGAGACTATCAGCAGAGAACTCAAAGTGGGCACCATGGGTTGCTCAAGGTGGTCATTGCACAAGTAAAAGTTACCATATAGTGCTAGTATTTCAAATTCTTTTAGGTTCCACCAAAGACTGTTTTCTTCCTAACCACATGTGATTTGTTTACTCACATTTTTCAGTCATTTTCGAGTATAGTTTGTTGACATCAGAACATATATACTGATAGAGTAGCATTAACATAGAACCTTTAAATATTAAAAATTTACCTCATAAGATAGATGTCTTCTTTTCCTTTGCTGGAGGAAAATAAAAAATAAAAAAGGGTAAGGAATTAATTCTATATTTTTAAGTAGCACTAGAGGACAGACAGGAAGCTTTTTGAACCTCTAACTAAAGCTATTTTTAGGAACTGGAATTCTTCTTTTGCTTGGTATATAATAATACTTAGTGTGAACTTATACTTAGTAAGAGATGCTTCAGAAAAAACTCTTGACGTGCTTTTATATGAAGATTCTTTGCTGTGAGAAAAGGCTATGATAACATTTAAAAGCTATCCTTAGCTAAATAAGGGCTACATTGCAGCACTCAAAAGAGGAAAGAAAAAAGTCTCTTCATCTAACACATCCTACTGCAAACCAACAGTTGGAGAAATGACAGACAATGATTGGAGAAACGACAGACAATGAGAGGAGAAACCTTAATCCTAATCCTCCCAGTTTCAAAATATAGAAAAGAATGACTATACCTCAGATGGGATGAAATAGTTTACTGACACTTCTTTCTCAGAACACAGGTGAAGGAATTGTGTCAGAAGTTCCTGTTACAGCTCCTTTTTGGGTGCCTAAATTACATTCAGCTCAATTCTAGTCCTCTGAGACTAGAAGCTACTCACTACAAGAAAAATCATACTCTTTTAGAAAAAATATAGAACACTTTTTTTTTCTTGCTTTCATCTGTTTAAGGAAAGGCTGGAAGGAAAATAATGATAAAAGTGGGGAAAAGTCCTTAAGAGGAGATAGATATACTGGAATATGAAACCACGCTCTCTCCATTTACAGGAAAATATGAGAAACATAAACATGTAACTTTTTAATTTAACTCTCAAACCTTTTAAAGTGCTCAGTTATGAAGAAATTGGTGTTTCTGAGAGGAATTAATTACCTGCTGTCCTTGCTGAAACCTCTTCAGTTTGTAGAAGATGACTTTAAAATTATTTTTTTTATCCTTTTGGAAGAAGCAAAACATATTCTTTCAAAGCTGCCACAATGTGAAGGCTTAATTGCTGTTCCACCTCATATCTACATGTACCTAAGCCATCTTAATGTAATAGCTGGAGTATGGAATAAGTACATGTCCTGAGAAACTTGATTGTTTTTCTTTGAGGTGGCACATGGTTACCACTACTACACCAGTTCTAAAGTATTCTTGGTTAATTTTCTTGCTTTTAACATTGTATGCTAAGACGCAGTTAGTACATCATCTCTTCTTGATCACATTTCAATTGCATAAAAGAAAATTATGCGCAATTTTAATTATGAAAAAGATGTAACATATCTTTCTTGCCTGCTTGAACTCTACATTTATTCATGTACATTAACTATAATTACTGTACTGGCTCCTCATACCAAAATATCACAAAACTATGGTTAGGATTTAATCATGTATAAATAATCTTTTCAGCAGACACATTATATGAAAACAGAATTCCATGTGATACTCTACTACTCCTTGCAGCCAGAATAAGTATTTCTATTGCAAGAGTCTTACTTGTGGTTTCCATAGAAATCTTTTGCTATTGAATATAATTTCATTATTAATAGACTCTAAATGTGGGGTTTTTTTATAGTTTTGGTTCAGTTTTACAAATGTCAACCAGTTCTGAATTTTGCAGTTAAAGTTCCCATATGGATTTCCTTTCTAGCTCTGCTGCCTTAAAAAAGTGAAAGAAGATCTAAAATCCTGACTTAATTGTCCTCTTGAAACTGGATAGGCTGCCTCTCCAGTCAGATTTGATGTACTGTCAGGGTAAAGTAGCTTCGTGAACAGTCTGATCTATTGTTCTGTTATTTTACTTGGTCTCCCTCTCTGGCTCTGTCATCTGAATGTATATATGTATGTGTATGTTTATATACACATATATAAGCTTCAGCTGGAGATTCACTGAGGAGAAAAACTGGCATGCAAGATTGCAAGTGTTTGGTTTGAATTTTATGTGGGTAATTCCAATTGTAGCTTTTCTTGAGGGTGGAATGGTTTCTTATTTGAATTCATAAATAAAAGAAAAGTTCAATTCTTGGGAACATTTGGTTCTTCCAGCAGCTAATCTGAGCTAATGAGATTTGTCAAAGCAAAGTGTCATTTCTCAGTCTAAATATAGTCCTTTCTCAGTTTCTAAGAGAAATGCCTTTATTGCATTGACTAGCTGTGTGTTGCTAGCTATGACTAGCTACAGACACCTGACACAGTCTGCAGCTGGGCAAAAGGAGCGGCCGACCCCCAGGGACAGACCACCACCCAGCCTCACACAGCTGGTTTAGTAGGGGGTAAACAGTTGTAGCTCAGTGAAACATGACTTCTGCCTAAAACCCAGCTCAAATAAAGTTGATTTCAAATCTCAAGAACAATTGCTCATGCATTGACACTGGGCCTCCTGAGGCAACTGCAGTTTGTGGGTCTGCCTGATCTTGGACATATCAGCAAATAAAGCAACAAAGGTAGATGGCATGGAATATTAAATTTTTCTAAATTTTTTTCATGACTTTCAAGGTAGAAGTTTAGAGACCAAAGTAGACTGTCTCAAGTTTTGTTTTTTCCTTATATTTTAATTGGAATTTGATTTTAGATTAGTGGTAAATAGCAATTAGAATTTTTTTAGGACTCTTACTCAAATAGAATGCAGTTACATTTTTTTGACAGATGTAATGAAACAGAGTTGAGTAGCAATCATATGATTAGTGTTCAGCTGATCCTCCAGAATGTGGATCTGCTTGTGGACCACTGAGTCTTCCCTCGATGGCTCTAAAGAGAGGCACAGTATGGGTTATATGGTTAGAATGTTAACATAAACACCTCTAAACTGATATCTCAGAAAAAAATATGATTCTTACAGAGTCTTTGACATTATAAAAAGACTTATTTTGGATTCAATATGAGTCTGAATTCTATTTTGACTGAATTAGTTTTTTTCCTTTTCCCATAATTGTTAATAATATTATAAGGCACAAAGTGAATTTAAGATGTATGCCCCACCTTTTGAAATTTACAGGCGCTGTTTTGTCATCCATTCAAAACCATGCTTGCCATGCTCTTATTTTAATAAAAACAATTTAGATGTTTACAGTAGAGAAATGACACGACCTTGAAAGATGATTGTGTTTCTCCTGCAAAGGAGAATATTCCCTTATCACTCACTGACCAATTCATCCACACACAGTCACATACTGTATTAAAAGCTTCTAGCAGTGCTTAATGTATTCATTCTCTCCCTTCTAATAAATGTGTTAGAGATAGAATTTCTAGTTTGTGCTTGGCTGGAAAAGTTTGTCTGAATAAAACACAGGAGCAGTTTCAGCTCATTTATCTTCAACCACCTAAAATTTTGATGTTTAATCTTCACAATTTGTTTAGGTTTCCTCTACAGCTAAGAGCTAAAAAAAGAAATTTCAGATAGTGATTTTTTCTCAGATAAAATGTGTCTCAGGTGAGATAGATTGATTTCTGGATAGACAGATGTATCTTTTTTTCCTGTTCTGTTTTAGAGGGGGAGTCCACATGAACAACTTAAACCAGACATAGAACTTTTAGCAAACGGAAATTAGATGATGTTAATTTCAGGTATATATCTTGAATTAATATTGATATATAAACTAAATGCTGTAAATAGCACGCTGTGTGTTTCTGTGTAGGAAAAACCTTTTTTAAAGGATACAACATCTGGGGGAAAGGCAGAAATGAGGAAAAGGGGGAGGGGACAGCATGATTTAAAAAAAAAGAAATAGAGAATTATGTAACCTGTTCTATTTCCCCTTGTCCTCTCTATTTCCTGAGACAGGCTGCTCTGTACCTCAGGCTGTGTTTTGCCAATATGCAGTTTGTGATTTCCCACAAGAGAGCTATGGTCAGCAGAGGAGCCAGAGTAATGTGAGGCAACCAGCCTGAGAACAGTGGAAAGGTTACTGTTACACACATACCAACACTCTGGACCACACTGGCTGCTTTAATTGATTTGTAATACATCAGAGATTCATAAAATATCTGGTTCTTTTCTCCAGCATGATTTGATGCAAGACGTGCCCATTCTCTTATCAGATTGCTTCACTTTTAAAGACTTCAAAATTCTATCAAAGCTTTCTTTTTTACCTCTTAAACTTCTAGATGCTTAAAATGTATTTCAAGCTGCTTTAAGGTACTTAAAACTTCATTCATGGCAGAAATTTGAGAAACTTCTTCCAAAAGCATAATGAAAGACAGTAAGGGCAGCTGTGGCAGCATTTATTTTAATTTTCTAGGAGAAATCTCAACGTTTTCAGATAGAGTGAAACATCAAGGAAGAGAAAAGCTGAAGTGGAAACTGCTAGTATAATAAGTGGGCATTAATGATGTGTAGAAATGAATAAACATTAGTAAATTTAAGAGACAAGCTTTTACGCAATGAATGTGTAACAGAAAATCTCATCAGAATCAGTGATAATTGCTTAATTTTTAACAAAGTTGTGGGTTAAATCCAAACTATAAGTTCCTTGCAACATTTTATTCAATACTTAGGAAACTTGGAAAAGGATCCTGATTTTCCCTATTTTAATAAATTTTACCTTTTTAGTTTTATCAAAGATCAGAAAATCCTTATGTGATCCTTAAGCTTCTAAATCAGGGTTTTACAACCTTATTACATGTAATGAATTTAGTCAGAAGGGTTTACATTCACCCAATGTTCTGGGCAAATAATAGCTCTAATAAACTAAGTTTGAAAAGAAGACAGAGCTTTTCTTTGCTGTATCTTTTATAGCAACCTGGCCTGGACACTAGCTAAATGCCAGAAAACCTGAAGGGGTACTGAAATCTGGGTGCTTGCCAGTGCCACTGGCTCAGCTCACTGCCATGCTAAATCTTATGGAGGAGCCCATGGCGCAGTGACAGAATTGCTTTCAGCTTGGCAAGAACAGTATAAACAGACCTATGGACTGAGACTACAAGTGCACAAGAGAAGTGTAAACAACTCGACTTCAAGAATCCCAGCTGAGTAACATATCATGTCCTACTACAGTTACAATGCTAGCTCTCATGAATGTAAACTTCACAAAGGATAAAAGCCACAGAGAAGGTTGCATGGTTCACACTTCTTTGTGTCTCAAGCATAGAGAAGGACAAAAAGATGTCACTGCAAAAAACCAATACCCTCTACTCTCTTTCCCTCTTGCACACAAAATTAAAAAATATGGTAAAAAAAATAAAAAAAAAGTTATACAAATTGTGAAACTTTGCACTGGTAAGCAAAATATTCTTCTATTTAAATCAATTTCTAGATCAATTCTTGACGTTATGTCTTTGCTATCTGACCCCAGGGCCCAAAACAGTTTGCTGCACTCTGAAGTATTCCAAGCAGGAAATGGCAGCTAATGATGCACATTCACTTTCTAATGATGACTGCAGTATCCTCAGAGATAAAAACACAGACCACTGTGCAGTGATACCAGAACAATTTTTTTTTTTTATTAGCTTAACATCAATATGATGCGTCACTGCTTGATATTGATAACACATCCTTGAAATCATTTCTTAGTCTGTCCTGGAAAGTGTCAGCTTTTGTTTTGCCTAAACATTATAAAACACATCTGCAAATCCTTTTGCATCTTATGATCATTAATGAATCAGCAGGTATAGAAGGACTGACAAATAAAGTACTTATCATTTAAGAAAACATCTTCTCTACTTTTTTCAGTACTGAACTGTGAGTCCCGCAGATGTTAGTGTTTCCATTGAAACTATTGAGACTGAAAACTGTTTAATGTGACCTGCCTGCAGATTTAACCATCTAATAGTGCACGTTTACAGACAGAGACAGCACCTGTAAGGAACCCCTTAGGTGTGCTGGGGCAGGCAGCACTGATATGCATCCTTCTAAAGAAAACCTGTGTGGTTCCATGCATGTATGTGTTGTGTGTTCTGATGACATACATCATGAGCAGTCTGTGGACAGGAGGCGGAGAAACAACATTGTACTGCACCTTATTTGAAATATAATTAGCATTTTCAGATTTCAGGCAGAAAATAGTGATGAAGCTAAAAATCTGTTGACCCGCTGGATAGATCCTGCAGGCTTCTAAGTGTGAGTTATACAGTATAAGCTGCAGCTTGTTGGGGTTATTTTATCCCTTAAGGGGCATTGCTATAATTTTAGTCATATATTTAACTTGTCAATTAGCTCTAGAAGCAACCCATATAACTCATGTAGTTTAAAATCATAGAATTATAGAATGGTTTGGCTTAGAATGGACCTTCAAAGATAATCTAGTCCCAACTTTCCTGCAATGAGCAGGAACATCATCAACATGATCAGGTTTCTCAGAGCCTCATCCAACCTAATCTTGAATGTTTCCAGGGATGGGACATCTACAACTTGCCTGGCCAAAACTAGACCCAGTACAAACCAATAGTTTGCATTTTCATCTGAAGTGATCATAATAAACTGAAAAATAAGCTATGACATGTCATAAGAAAATTGTTAAAGATGATTTTGGGATATTATAAATGTCACTAATGTATGCAGCAAATTTTTAACACTATGGATTTAGCAGCTCAAAAAGATACCTCATGAATCCTTGATGACTCACAAATAATTTCTGAAGGCCTTACTGGAAATTGTGTTTAATAATTAGAATAATGATCTACTGCAAAGTCAATCAGTAAAATATTGCACATATTGCTAATATTGCTAATACATTGCTGGGACTTGTGCAGAAACCATAGAGAGAATACAAGAGGTGATTGTTCTCCTATTCATTTGTAAATTATCTTTGGTAAATAAAAATCTACAATGGTGCATACATACAGCAATTTGAGGATGCCTTTGTAGATTGATTTTTAAATTATCACACATATTTTAAGTCACTTGTGATGACCTATATTTGGAGAACTACTATTCTTCTTCCCTCCAATTTACTGGTCATTTTTTGCCACAATCAATACTCTAAGTAGTAGTGAAGGCTCTAAAATTTGGGGGTAGGAAAGAGAACTGATGGAGGTATTGGGATATTTTTTCGAGTTTGGCCTCTCACTTCATCCAAAGACAATAGCTGTAGGTCCTTGAACATTTTAGGGCATTATGTATAGGCTGAATTCTACTTTTGCAATAGAAAGCAGGTAATTCTGATTTTAACTTCTTGTAAGCCATTCAAAACTTGAGGAACACTTTTGATAAGAAAGTGCAATTTAGGAGCATGAGGATATTCAGATGTCAATGGACTTGGTACTTAAGATACTAACAGGTTTCTGCTTCACTGTGCAATATTTGCTGTAGTCCCAATTGCTGGTTATTTGTGGTCCCTTAGAAATGCAGTGCAACACATTATGTAAAAAAGTGCATGACAGATGTTTAACATATGTATCTCCTCTCTATTATTATCTTCTAAGCTTTGAACTGTGAAAAGTTTCATGGTTCCATTTGCCAGAAGTCATGTGAGTTCTGATGGACAGAAGAAATACATTTTCCGTCTGATATTTTATATATATATTTATATACATAAAAAATCAGGTTAGCTATGATAGTCAAGATTAATATCTAATGTACTACTGCACTGCTATGATTTTTAAGCTAACACTTGAGACATTTCTGTGCCTCTATAATTAACTATGAGATAAGAGGACTTATGAAAACAGGTGAATTCTTGCAGAACTTACTTTACTGGGCTATCTACTCATTGTGGTAGGGTTATGGAGGACGTCAGGGAAGTTTTCCAGTCTCCTTTCCAACTATTGGCACCAAAATAGATCCTAGAAATTGAACTAAAAGTCTTTGTAGTTCTCTAATTAATGTTCAAGGGAGGAAGAATGTGTGGAAAATGGAGATTTTTGTCCTTCTCTATAGAGAGTACTTAAACTGGGATTTTCCAGGAACATTCACATGGCTTATTAAGAGCATGGAAAATACCTTTGTCCCAAATTTGTCATATCACTAAATTTTCCTTCCCTCATCCAGAAGTAGAAAAATGCTAGAGCTCCAAAAAAGGTAAAAACTTTCTTATTAACTTTGTCAAGTTAATATATTTTTCTGGGTCTTAATTCTCTGAAATGACTGCCTTTCTTTTTGTTAAACTTTGTGTAAGAGGTAAAACTTGAGAAATAGTTTAGGTAAGGAAGATTTGATCCATGGTGATCAGGCAAAGTCATAAAAAATAGGAAAATTACACGTAATAAAATGTGTTTGGTAAAATTATTTTAACCTATCAGAATCTTTAATTCTACCTGCTATAACATAAGAAGGCACACCTGAAACACCTTGTTCTTTTTTCCTTCAAATTTGTTCTCTAAATCAAAGATGAATATAAATGCCTGATACATATTTATATGGGATTCCTTATATCTATGTATATAAGACATATATGCATATTAATCTTGTGAAAAATTGGACCTCTCTCATGATAAAAGAAGAGATAAAACTGAAAAAAATATATTTGGGGGTTCTAGGGTAGGAGTGGGTTAAAATGAAATTTCTCATATTGAAACTCACTTTCCTGTTTGTTTGTTGAAGTCAAATTCGTGTCCAGTGCTCACAGAGCTGATTCCAAGTGCCAGTTTCTTTGTGTCAGAAATCTCTCGAGACAAGCTTTTGCTTGACACAAAGCACTATTTTCAAGATTCACTTACACAAGGTTTTGCCCTTTCCTGTGTAGCAGAAATCTTTCAGAAATTGGGAAATTTCAACACTTATTCTACTTGGGACCCAGATCAGGGAGCAATGAAACTTAGCTCTGCTATACTTAATTCACATGCACACACACACACACACATATTCCATTCAAAAAATGTCCCTGTTTGCCTAAGATATATGTCTGTCTTTATTATATATGTAAAATGATCTTATAAAATTCCTCTTTCCAGAAATGGTAGTATTTGCTTTAATTAAAAACCACTTATCACTGTGTTTGCTATTGCATGGAATCGTATTTGCATGTTTAAAAACTGTTTTGGAGTAGTGTCTACAAAGCAACAGATTTGTTTTCTTGTTTTTGTGGGTTTTTTTCTCACGTACACTATTGTAAAATTTGAAGCAAATAATTATTAGAGTAAGGGTACTGGAGTGGAAAATTTTTTTACCCAATCTCTCAACTCTATGACAGAAATGTGATCTCTAACCATTGAACTAGTGTAATTTTGCACTTGGCTGAAATATAAAGTAGAAAACGAGCAAAAGCTTATCTGATTAGATTCAATTTGATTTTAAATTCTTCTTCACATCTTTTTTTATGAAAACAGAAACAGATGCAAAGGCATTACATACTATCAGTCAATCATAGCACAAACTGCCTAAAATTCATTGTTGAAACCAAACAGACATAAACACATAAATAATTTCCCCACCTCCCTTTTCTTTTTCCTTTTTTCCCCCCTTTTTTTCTTTTTTTTATTCTTCTTTTTTGGTCCTTCTTTAGCATCAGCAAGTGAAAATATTTTAAAAAATATTTTGAAGGTTGCAGGAATGTTAAAGAGGACTACACATTTAGTAATGAGGTCTTAAACTTTTGCTTTGTTCTGACAAATAACCCACTTTACTGTATTACATGTATGATATGTGAAGCTACATTAAAGATCAGTTAGTGATATGTTTTTAAGTTAAATGAATTAATTGTGTAAGTTTGTTAGGTTTTCAGAAAAGTGATTATTAATGCAGAGTGTGATATAAAGTCAATTCTAATAGTAGTGCTTTTCATTTAATGCTAACATAAGACTTATTGTAAATGAAACATTTCATACTACATCTGTCAAATTCACAAATGGAACCCAAGCAGTGTTGTCAGATAACCTTCAGTCGTCTAGAACATAATTTTCAAATACATGTGTTGTAACTGAGATTTTTGAAAAGCCTTTAAAGTAGCTTTCCCTCAGGCTTCCATTCAGTGTGCAGGCTAGAAATCAAAGCTACATGAGGAATGATGCTCTTGCCTGTAGGATCTTGTGTCATTTCTTACAGAAGTCAATGGATATAAAACAGGTGTGGTCAGGGACCGTGCAAAGCCTGCCCTGTGAGTAATATGTTTAAATCCTGTCTCAAACACTAGGACAAAGTATTTCTTGGTTATGCCTTAGGGTTCCTTTGTATTGCTTAAAAGTTGCATCAAACTTTTTCTTTTGAATGAGTTCTCTGCAAAACTGTTGGTAAATGTTCCTTGAATACATATAGCCTTGAGCAGGGCTGCATAATTCTAAAAATCCAGAACTTTTCAAGCAAAATTAATGAGCATTTTGATCTCTTGCTATCTTAGTTCCTTATCTGCAATACTAATCCTTATTGTTTAGGTCACAATATTGGTTTGAAAGTGTATAAACATTTACAAACTTTCAAATATGACAGTGATGCTAATGGTAGAAAAGGCTGTGAGCAAATGGATGCCTTTTACATGAAGGATTTTCATGGCTTGCAGTAGAGAGAGCACACCAGGCCACGAAGAACAATAAGGAAAAGCAAAATATCAAATAGCTGCTCATTAAGTGAACACTGTCCATCCTGTGGATTGATCTTCCAGTCTCATAGAAAAGTATTGCACTAACCACAAATAAGGCTTTTCTATGCTGGATGTATAATGGAGAACTGCATTATGAATGCTTAGGCAAACTGTCATTACTTAAGTTTGGAAAGCTTGACTTTGCAATTGCAATGGTTTTTTTTTTTTTAGCATCAGCTTTGCAGATTTTATGTGCATGGACAGGTATATAGAATTTTGCATTTTTTACTTATGTTGCAAATGTTGTCTGTTATTATAGGAAGGAGACAGGGTTTTATAGAAGTGTAAATAGAAGACAAAATGGTTGGGGTTTGGAGGTATATAAAAATTTGAGATATAGGTTGATTCATCCAGTTTTCAGGTGTTGGATTCCTTCAGGAAAATCTGATCAATATATTTTCTGTCTCGGGTCTGTGAAAAATAGAAAGAGATTAGAGTGATTTTTCTAGGTTTAAACTCATAAAGAATTCTAATGAAGAGATTTGGACCCTATTTAAAGTTGGTAGGAGTTTGGTGTTTTATGATTTGTTTCAGTTTGTAAAAGCTTAACCTTACGTACTTTAAATAGAAGGAATTGACTATTCTTGATTAGTTGTTTTACAAATAAAGCAAATAAGGGTTGACTGTGTTTTGGAATAGCTGGGAAAGACAGATGCTCATACCAAGTAAAGAATATTAAAGAAAGAGCTCCATGTAATTACAGCACAACTATCTAGTAGTACATTGTGACTTTACTATGAAGGCATTTTACTTCCAATGCAAGTGCTCTGCATTAATCAGTTAATGAGCTTGAAGGATTTTGAAGAGCTACTTAAGTGCTGATCATAAATAATAATTTACCCTATATAATGTTTTACTATATGCCAGACAGAAGTATGGTTGCATAGTTTTGTCAAAAGCTTGCCAAAACTGTAATTGCAGTGAAAGAAGTAAACTGGCCAGGCACCCAGCAGATAGATACTGAAGATCTTGTTTAGTATGTTGCACTTGCAAGAATGAAGACATTCAGAGATGGCAAATAAACCTAAACAAACAAACAAACAAACAAAAAGCACATTTCCGTGCTTGTCACCTGGTAAAATTCAAAGGTTTAGAGTATTTTTCAAAATATGTTAAAAACAATGATACTGGAAACAGTCAGATACCTTTTTACCAGTCACCACTTTTTACCACTCTCACATCAGTGCAAGAAGAATGACTATTAGTTGAAGAAATGGGGGATGTAAAACCCTGAGACAAGGATGGAGGCCAAGAACTTGAGGACATTTTGAAAAGATTATTTATATGTATCACACTTATAAGCATCCCCATTTTTAAAAAGAAGACATGAAGTGTAAAGGAGGATAATCTTTGAACTATAGGCACATTTTAAACAATAAAATACATGTTGTAAATCTTTATACAGTACTAACTTCTAATAATTTTTGAAGGTTTTTTCTGGTTTCTTTTTCATAATTTATTGCAAATGAATTCTTTCAATTCTCCTTCAGATGACAGCAGACACCACTGGAGTCACAATACTGAGCTTATGATGATGCATTTGGATCTCGTAAACCTTATTCTGCAAAGGATATCTGCCGATATATTTGACTTGTTATATTTATTGACAGGAATTCTGTCATGCTTGATTCTGTCAGAACAAGCAGAAACCTTTGATTTTGGCTTAGGATGCTTACTCACTCACCATGGTTATTTAATCTAATCATGATGTTCTTTTCATGTTTTCCTGTTGGCTTAATTGAGGTCATTATCTGTCAGTATAACTTACAATAAAATATGATGACATTGATAATGTTGGCACAATTGCAAAGAACAGCATTAAATACTGGATGAAGATATGGAGGGGAAATGACATAATGCATTTATTGTAGCTGTACTGGACAAGGTTATCAGCTTCAAAACTGAAAAAAAAGCATGGGAACACAAAAAATGCTACGTATTTTGCAAGTATTACAGAAAATTTCTTATATATTCATGGCATGTCTTATACAACTGTTAACACATTTTAGATTGTCATTTGAATGATATAGAATTTAATGATGGTGATTGGCATATGCAGAGAATTTTTAAAATACACATTGTACCACATTGCTTCCAATGTCTTCAAGCTTTACATATTGAACAATTATAAAAAAAAAGCTGAGCAACAGAAAGGAGTTTTTTAGTAGTTTAGAATGAGATATCATTAAACTATTCCCTAGACAAGGGCAAGGTTAAAACAATGGACATGAAAGCAGTTGTTCATAAACTACTTTTTTTACCAAATGAAACAACTTGTATTATTTTTGTTTTGGATTGTCATCATGCTAGACAATTAAGTGTATCTAGCTCTCTATCATCTAAACAACTGAGAAATATATGAACATTTTCCTTTGGACTGATATTTATTGTCTCAAATGTGTCAAAAAATATTGTTTGGTGGACACAGAAATGTTTAAATAATAACTATTAGAAATGACTTAATTTTTCATTCTAAGATATATAGAAAGTTTTCTACTAAACGAGCTGCAGAAAGTTCTGAGCTAGATATCCAGAAATAAAGCTCTTTACTATTCACTTTGAATGATTACTCTCTTAAGATCCTTCCTTCCCCCTACTGAAGGGAATAACAAAAATCTCCTTTGTCATGGGTAGAGAAAATACAGCATGAATAGATTAAAAAAACCCCCAATCAAACAAAAAAGGAAACCAAATGTGACTATTAATGATGAGTAATACCTCTGAAATTGCCCTGTCATTTCTTGGAAATCTTCTCTCTGAGTACATGGATTTTTCAGTCAAATATTACCTGATATAACACAAAGGCTAAAGAGAGGTCAAAGTACTGAGGGAATATAAAACATTAATATTCCTTAAAACCAAAAGGGATCTGATTGTGGGGAATCTAAGAAAGAGTACTGTAGAGGAAGTAGAATTGAGTAGAAAAAGAACACATGAACTACAAGATACTTCAGAAGTCTGAATAAGGAAGAACATGAATGGTTTTGAAAAAGTGTTTGCCATTCAGTCATAGAACACAAGTGTTAATAGAGACTTTCTTCAGACTTTGTTATTGTTCATCACCTGAGAAACACAAGAGAACTAACAGTTCTCTTTACTGCTTTAATTATTTTAATTCTGAACAGCATTAACGAAATTAGTTATTGATTTTGTTGATATTTATAGCTAATCAATTTTTTCAATGTTTCAGAATAAAGTATCTGTTGCAATACACTTTGCACAGTGAAATTCTTGAAACAACCTAAGATAATGCAGACCCATTACTAGAGCAGGCCAGGATTGTTTCTCTTTGGAAAATGATGGTTCAGTTAAATCAAATTTTGCAATAGAAATTTATTCCTTCCAGCAGTATAGCTCAAAAAATTAATTTGAAAGTGTTGTGGTTTAACCCCAGCCAGTAACCAAGCCTTGTGCAGCCGCTTGTCCCCTTCCCCACCAGTGGGACTGGGGAGTGAATTGTAAGGGTAAAAGTGAGAAAGCTCATAGGCTGAAACTGATACAGTTTCATAGGTAAAGGAAAGGCTGCACATAAAAGCAAAGCAAAATAAGGAATTCATTCACTGCTTCCCACGGGCAGGCAGGTGTTCAGCAACTCCCAGAACAGGGCCCCATCACGTGTAGTGGCTGCTTGGAAAGTCAAAATCCATCACTCTAAATATCCCCACCCCTTCCTCCTTCTTCCTCCAACTTTATATACTGAACATGATGCCATATGGTCTGGAATGCCCCTTGGGTCAGTTGGGGTCACCTGTCCAGGCTGTGTCTCCTCCCAGCCTCCCATGCACCTTCAGTGTCCTCACCAGTGTGGCTGGACAAAGAGCAGAAGAGGCCTTGGGTCTGTGTAAACCCTGCTCAGCAATAATAAAAACATCTCTAGGTTATCAACATCGTGTTCAGCACAAATTCAAAACCAGCCACTGTGAAGAAAATTGACTCTATCCCAACCAAAATTGGCACAGAAGGGAACACATTTTTAGCCAAATGCAAGGAAAAAAAATCACATATAAAAAACAAGTCAGTTGGTTAGGTCATAAGCCTGAGGTATGATAAGCAAGATGAAATTCTTCTTCTCTCAGATTCATAGCATGTACTCATATGTCTCACAGGGTGAGTGCCCTAGTTATTAACGCTTTTGTACATTGGCTTCCTCCTCTTTAAGGCTTTGTAAACTGTTCTGCACTTTGCCCAGTCTTGAACCAAGAGACCCATCTCAGTGTTTTACAGACTGTAAAACTTGTTTCCCATCCAGCTCCATCTGTAATCCAATATTTTATTTCTCCTCAGTTTGAAGGTCTTCCTTTAAGTTCTTGAAAAATGATGAAATGGAGAGAAATGTGCAGGTATTATTACATCCTTACTTCCCAGTACGTAATAACTCACAGCCACTTGTTTTTAGCATATAGTATGGGTCTAAAGAGGAGTACCCTGAGCAGCTCTAAGAGCCCTTCCCAAAGCCCCATGGGAAACAAAAAAGTTCTTTGATGCAGCTGATTTCACACAGTAGTGACTTACTGTGACTGGCAGATATATAAATTCTGGGCAGATGAGTTGGGGGTTTGGTACCCCAAACCTCAACTCTTGTATCCACTGCATTTTGCAGTTCAGCTGGTGGTTAGTAACTTATTTCTCTATTAGCAAACCTGCCAACCCATCAACTTCTTGACAGCACTTCCAGCTGAGCTGAAATTAGGTTCTTCATAATTTAAGGTAGAATTAGGAGAAAATATACACTTTTGGGATCAGGGAGTACAAGTTTTGCAATTACCATTTGAATGCTGTCTTAGTTTGAAAGGCAGATATCTGCCAAGGAAAAGCGGGAACCCTCCTGGAGTGGAAGGAATCTCCCCCTCCCCTGAATTATTGTAGTTTTGAAAATTATCAGGCTTTTGAGATCAAATCTGGGAAAAGGAATAACAGTTCTTTACTAAAATATATAGATATAGATAGATATAACCCAACAGAACAAACAGCAACAATAACAAACACCAGTAGCAGACTCCCCGCCTGTCACCCGGGTTCCCCTGTGGTGCAGCTCTGGCCACACCCGGGCGGGGGCGCTGGGGAGGCAGGGGAGGCAGGGAGGCTGCAGTCCGGTTGGGCGGTGGCTGCAGTCCAGTGGGAGTGGTGGCTGCAGTCCAGGCTGAGAGCAGTGAGCCTCTGCAGCTCCTGGAGTCGGTGCCGGATTCCCGCCCCTGGGGTGCAGGCAGGCTTCATTATATTCCCGCAGGAATGTCCATGTACCTCCCCCAGGGCGGAGCATTTTCCAATGGAATGATGAGATAAGATAGTTTGGGAAGTTCTGGGCGGTTGGGTCGTTCCAGCTGCCCATTGTCCATGATGGCCCAGTAACAGAGATGGCCTCCTCAGGATGGGTGTGATCATTGTTGGTGCTTTCAGGGGGAAGCTCTCCCAGCTGTGTCTTTTGTGCAGCCAAAAGAGGCCCCACCTCACCACAGGGTTTCCTTATCTTATCTAACCCCAGCCTGCAGTCCCAGGGGCCGAACATGCACCGGGCAGGTGTTGCAAACGACCTGTCATTAACAGCTCATCAGGGCTGATGCAGGTGGGGAAGAATACGTTGTTTCACTACATCCCCACAGCCCAGGACAAATGCTTTGCCTACTGTTTATAAATAATAACTTCTGAGAAGCTGATAACATATCTGGTTGACATAGCATCAGATAAATTGATAATTTAATTTAAATTTTTGGTAATTCCTTTTTGTTTTCCAGAGAGAATGAGGCATTTATTTTTTTATTTTGCGAGACTGTAAACATATCAAAAGTATTTATTGAGTCCTGTTGAAAACACAATCACTATGTTTGTACTGGGAAGCTAAATAGTTTGGGCATGGGTTCAAGAGCTCTCTGTGATTAACAGTACTGTTAATTGTTATCATGATCCCTAGCTTGGTTTTGTTGTGCCAGCTGTGCTTGGGCACACTTAGGGAGCCACTAGGGACACGAGATCCTTCCTAATAGGCCGTTTGGACTTGCCTGCTCTGTTCTGTGAGGGAAGAGGGTTTAGCTCTATGGACCATTAGGAGCTATGCAGTGCCAGCTGGCCTCAGGTCCACAGAATGATCCATGACCCATTTAATTTACTGGTGTAGAAGTAGCCAGTAGAACTGTGGCCAGCACAAGAACAGATGAAGCAAAAAAGTTTCAGTAGTCAACATTATTTTCACCTCAATATGAGAAGTACTTTAAATTGTCTTTTCCTAGACCCACATAAAAGCTGTTATTCTTGAAAATAACATTTTGAGGTTATAAATAATTATCTTAGCCCTTTTAATTTAAACTGCCCAAACTAGGGAGTGCTCTAGGGAAGCATTTACATAGTGGTCTGAGTGATTTCATGCTTATCTATTTAATTGTCTTCACTTATAATAAACTCTACCTTGTAACAGTAGGTAGTGCTCTACCTTGTTCTAATTAATGAATGGACAACCTGCAGAGTTGGAGTATGCTAATTTAGAGAGAATCTTGTTAATTTGGTGAAACATACTGATGCTGTTCAAAATGCTCAAGATTTGGAACAATAAAATCATCCTTCCAGCAGAAACCAACAGTCACTGTCAGTAGAGCTGGAGTTAAAGGCAAAGTACTGTTTCTTTAAATCTATCACAGTGCTGATAGGTATTACCATTCAAAATGATGCTTCTTTAAAGACATTTCATGAATAATACATCAGGGACATGAAGAGGATACCTGTGATTGTGTATTAAGATGTAGTTCTGAGGCACACCCTCCACTTCTGGCCCTTAGTGCCGAACCCATTTTTGTGTATTGACATCAGACAATTCTGGGATCCTGAGGCCACAGTGGATGTGCAGTAACTACAGAAAATAAATAGGGAACACAGTACATGGTTGGCAAGCACTCAAAAGTTTGTGTGCCTGTGTTTTGGAAGGGAGGGTAGCATGGGTAGCATGGGTACCAGGCAAGGCTCTCAAAATTATTCCAGTCAAACAGATGTCTTTCAGAATATGGAACTAAAGTGATGCCACACATAAAGCAGGAGATGAAAATTTGTAGTGGTAAAATGGAGTTTGAATAGCAAATAGCTGAATAGAAAAAAATAAATAACATTTTGTGCTACACTGTAAACAAAAAAGCTTCTAGGGATGTAATTGGTTGGTTTGCATGAACATCAGGGAGAGCAATTAAAAAGAACATTACAGGGATGATAAATTCTTTCTACTGCTTGCAGAGCATAACCTCTTGAAAAATAATAAGAATCAGGTATTACCAGAAATACAGACACTCAGACAAATTGATAAACTGATGAGCAGCAGGTCCAGAGCACAGGACTGTACATGTGTCTGAGTGCTGGAGTTTAAGAGTGAACCTGCTGAGAATACAACAGAGGTTTGCAACTTCTAATTAAAGTAATTTGTAGTTCTGAATCCTAAAGTTTATGTGAGTGTTTGAGGGGATGTCGTGTATCTCTCTAAAATTGCTTTCAGAAAGATCTTGAACACTGAATACTGACAAGATTTCTTTGAATAACTGGCCCTGAAGATTTTCTAGTGTATGTAAACAAAATAGTAGGTAAAACAGGATTGGAAACACTGAATGTGGTTTTCAAAGTGCTTGCTAAATCCCACATGGAAAGACCTTGGGGCAACTAAATAATAATTAGTTTACAGGTTTACAGTACTAGGCATAGAAAAGGCATTCAAATTATATTTTAAAAAAAAAGTGAGGTTGCCTGACCTTTCATTTCTTTTACATACAGTTAGAAGTGTTCATATAAAAGGAAAGAGCAAAAAGGTGGCAAAAGTTGTATATGACACAGCTATTAATATTAACCAATTCAGGAAACTTCAGAAAGACCTAGGAATATTAGAATAGCTATACTGGGTCAGATATAAATCAGCTTTCTACAGGACTTTATTTCTGATACCAAACATGCAGGAAAAGAACGTACCAAGAAGAAAGGCAAACATTAATATTTCTCCTGGTATACCTTCCTAGCTTCTAGCTATCTGCCCCATAGAGACTTACCAAGACAGAATATCTATCTGAGACATTGTATTTAATAGATCCAGGGAATCTGAGTTGTGCATCTTGATGGCAAATGAAATTCAATAAAGATAAATGCTAAGTAATATATATTCCAGTAAATAATTCGATTTATACACATTACTGGGTTTTAAATTAGCTGAAGTCACTCTGGGAAAAATAATAATTAAAAAAAATTCTAAGGCACCAATGTGAACCCTTTATTCTTTGTCATTTTTATATTAACTATTTGTATGGCAACAGAATCTCCAGGCACTGATCAGACCTTTACTGTGCACATCCATTACACAGAGAGAGTAAAAATTCTGTAGCCTGAAAGACCTTGCAATCTGAGTGTACCAACAGGCAGGCAGATGTGGGAGAACAAGGGAACAATGAGGCAATATTGATTGGAAGGATAAGCGCTGGTGTCAGATTAATTGACCTTTGCTCATTCGGCATTGGTGGTCAAAAAGGAAACAACATGTTAGCATGTATAATGCCATTACATGAATCAATGAGTTCTAATCTTACCATCTCAAAAGGCTACAGTAAAGCTAGAAGGAATTTAGAGCCAGAGGACAGAAATTCGGAAAAGAGAAATGTGGCATTGAAAGGTTGGGAATACTTAATTTAGACGGGGAAACATGTTTTCAAGATGTCAAATGATAAAGGAATGAGTAATGATGACATGCAGAGACTGTCAAGTGGATGTCCCTAATTAGCTATTTACTTATGTAGGGCATAACAGACCTAACATTCAAAAAACAGAATTTGAAATGTAGTTTTTCCTCACACATTGCGTACTAAAAATATGGAATGAGCTGTTATTGTCTGGTATCACTGTGACTGATGTCACTTCAGTTCTATTCAAACTGGAGCTGCAGGTTAATCTGGATAATGTCATATGATTCTCTTCTTTTAATGGTGCACATCTCTATGCATCCAAGCATTGTCCAGCCACTAGCTCCTTTCATGAAGGACAGGAAAATATTTCCCTCATGGACAGTTTAGCCAACACTTGTCCAGCTCTGGGTTTCTTGCTGCTGTCTCTGAAGCACTTAATGCTAGATACCCACTGTGAAAAGTAGGACACAGAGTGAGGCTGGTCTGATGTAGAGCCACAGTTGCTGTGGCCTTTAATGAGAAACTTTATTAGATTTCAGAATTGAGATTGTAATGTGCGCCTGTAGAAAATGGGCAAAATTTAGTTTTTAGTGTGCATTTGGTTCTCAGTTCTGGCTCACTGCTCGACCGCAGCAGGACTGATGCGAGCATTTCAGGAATGTTTCCTTCTCCCTCCCTTCTCTAGTACCGTGGAAGGAGGGAAAGGAGGGAAAACCGGCAATGTTAAACTGATTTAGCTACAAATGCTACCGCTAACTTCAAGAACAATTAGAAACCGCACAATGAATAATTCAGCATTTTGTCACTTCAGGGGTTTCCCATTCTGCCTTTATAATTCAGAACACTTCCTTCCCTCCCCCTTCTCATTAAGGAGAAAACCTAGCCGGAGAGGCAATCTCCAGGGGCCGCCTGCTGCTTGCCATGCAGGTGGCGTTCCGCGGGGGCTTGCTGGCCGCCCCAGCTGGAGCTGTGCTCACGGTGCGCGTGGGAGCTCCGCGGCACTCCCGGCCGGGCCGCGCTCACGCCACCACCAAACTTAAGAAGGCATTTCCTGTGAAGATGTGTTTCCTTTCTTATTCCCTACATTGTTTGAGGAACAGGATGTAATACGAAATTAAAGGGAAAGTGCATTATCTGAGAATTCTGGAGTGCTAATAATTTACAACAATGTTTACATATGTGTATATACATATATATACACATCTGTGTATATATATATATATATATATATATATGGGGTTTTTTATTCCAGCAGAGAAAACTGTTCCTCTGTAACAACCGGGTCTGATTAAAGTCAGGAAAAGTGAGTAAGAGAAGAGTGGGCAGACATGCACATACTATAAATGCAAAAATTTTCTAGCACTTAGCTTATCGGAGGAGCTGAAGACCTCTTGTTGTCCTTCAACTGAAATTGCAGGTATTCAATGATGTTTATATATACAAAACACCCAAATAAACAAACAGAAAACCTTCTCTACAAAAAACTCTTTTCTGCTCATGCTATTACTGTCAATAAGGAACGTTGCACTGCGGTGACAAAACACTGAACAAAGAAAACCTGTATTTAAAGAAAAGCTTTAAAATAGGCTTCCAAGGACAGCATATTGTTCCAGCTCAGAATAGAACTCTGCTTTTTAAAATTCAGGGTTTGCAAGTCAGTCTATATATAGTGCCAAGATTTATTACTGCAGTGTTCAAATTTATATACAGAACACTAAATATTATGTTATAAGGGAATAGTCAATATGACCAGATTAGTGCTAATATTTTTGGATTTGCTTATGTATTTTTAAAAAAACTTATGCAGGCACTAATCATAGTTTCTGGCACATGTTTTAAGGAATTATTCAAGCCACTTTGTGGTCCATAACAAAAACAGGGCCAAAATCATTGCACCTGACTGCTGCAACTGAGATATTAGTGAATCTTTATTCGCTGTAATATTTTTCTGCCTAGGAAGTAAGCTACCTTCCCATATACACATCTTTTTCACATACTAATAAAAAGGTTTGCCTTGCTAAACATCCCGTCAGAGCTCATGGGCCACTTCAGTCCCTTCAGAGCAGAGGGAATATGATGCAGATTCCAGGCTGATTACAGATTAGGGCAGATATATTTCTCAGCACCTCTTCTGCGGTCCTATCTTTCCAATGGGTGTCTTTAGCAAATCAATCAGGTGAAATACAACAAGTAGTCATTTGTTGAATTATCTTAGAGCTATGGTTTCATCAGCTGGCTGCACTGCCACTGAAAGGAGCAAACTCCTCCTTAGCTCCCAGATAATAACTCCCGAATTCTTCACTTGGTCATACAGATCACGGAGTTCATCCTATTAAAAGGCAAACCCAGTGGAAAATAAGTGGGTTTTAGCAGAACAGTCCCTGAAATGTCTGATTGCTGGGTGGTACAGTACCGTCATGGGGTGGGGTTTGGCAAGAACACCACATGGGTTGGAGTCAAACATGCATTTCAGATCAGCTTCCCACACTAGCCAGCTGTACCCTCAGTTACTCCCTTTCATACTCTCTGCCAGGACTCCACAGTGTTCCTAACACGGCTAAAGGCTAAAGGCACAGGATGATTGTTGTTTGTAGTCTCCAGTGATTTTGAGCCTTAGTTTAGAATATGTTAAAAATCATGAATACTGAAGTTTGAATGTACCCCTGCTACATTTCATCACTGTTTGGTAGGATGTTATGCTACAGATAATGACTTTTAGGAGCTTTTACATACTTCTGAGGCTATTTGTAATGTGAAGTTGAATCGTGCAGACAGTAGAGAATAACATATGTCTTCAACATTTCTCTACTGACAATTTTGCAAATTTTTAGTATTGCAACACTTCAGCAGATAAGGCTATAAGAGTAGACTGTTTCATGAACCACAGAACAGATGAAATTAGTCATTAGCTGTGACTACTCAAAGCTGTGCACATTTGTGTTTGCCAGTCAGTACACTTGGCTGACTGGCCAGTAGGTACATGTGTTCTGCTGCCAAAACAAGACATATAACAGATGAATTCTGCCTGTCTGTCCCTTTCTGGTGTTCTCCTTTAACCATTCTTCATGGAACTTGCAGGAATTTCATTATCTTTGACACTTCAACTTCTCTTTCCAATTCACTGAAAATTAATCAATAACGCAAAATGTAGTAAGTGTGGTCTGACAAGGAAATGTACCATCAGTTAAGCTGTATATGCCTTGGGAAGCCAATGTGAAAATCCATATTAAAAATAAAATGTTGCGGTGATATTACAGAGATTGAAACATAGTATTCATATCAATCCTTACACACTTGAGCAGAAAACAGTCCAGCTTTGAAAGAATATCCAATAGCTTTTGTTTCAGGGTCTTATCTCCATGTCGTTTTTGTCTATACATTCCTACTGATGTTTAACCACTTTCCTGTATATCTCCAGTTTCTGGGTTTCTCACTGCAGATCACATAACTTTAGGCAATAGCAATATGATTATGCTAATATTGTTATAATATGCTATTAATCAGCATTATATAAATATTTCATAAATTAATTGCCTGAAATTGTAAGTGCCATAAAATCTTATAAGAGGAACTCCACATGAGTAGAGACAATGTAGTCCATTTTCCTGCTCTGAAAGACTTTTATCCTCAGAATTCCTGTATATTGCTTCCCATTATGTCAGGTAACCTGATAAAAGATACTTCTTCTTCCTACAAAGTCCATCGTTCTCTTGTGCCAGAAACTATTGTGGCACATAAGACTACTGTGTGATCACTGGCAGTGCAGACAGCCCCTGACCTATGCTGGCTTGTGTCGGGGAGCAAGTTAGCTGGTTTTGGGACTTCTGAGGCCAGGTGCGGCTTAGGATTTGTACCACTTTAAATTATTTAAAGAGGCAAATTTGCAAGAAAGCAGATATTGAACTTTTTTCTCTTGTCCGAGCATCTCCTCCCTCACTTTTGTCCCAAAAATGGTCCTCCCCATGGACGTATTTTCAAAACACCAGCCTCATTCTTTTACATATTGCATCTCACTCTGTGAATAGGTTACTTCTAATAAAGTGCTAAACTCTCTTGTGTTTCTGGTTGACAGCTAGTATGGCACTCTATAAACCATCTTTAAAATGTATTATTTTTGCATTGTCTCCCTTAGTTTTCATGTGTATTTTCATATTTAGATCTGTTTTTTTGACAGATCATCTTTTTTTCTCATGCTTGCATAAAGAGCATTACCATAGGCCAGGGGCCTGAATATGATAGGGAACTCCTGTGTATTAGTACAACATTGTGATAGTGGATAAAGTAATGTAGAATAAACCCTCTATTCCAGTGGTTAAAGAGTAGAAATAGAAATGCAAAATTCTCATCAGTTTTATATGTATGTGTCTATATAAATCATAAAATCATAGATTATAGAATTGGAATGGGCCCATAAGCATCATCTAGTTGAAGAGCCAACTACATATATACATAGATGTATGTATGTGTGTGTAAGGGAGAAAACAATATTCAGTATCTTTCCCCTTATCTTGAATTTTGTTATGGTGATTCTGATTTTTAATTCCAAAGCCCTGTGAACTGTGTCAGTACCACTGACAGATGGCTGAGGGAAAGACACAGAGATCTACACAGTAAAAACCACTTAGATGGAATGGCTGAATTAAACAGGTTCTTTGTGAAGTTGGGGAGAAGATAACAGAATGTTATGACTAGCACATTTCAACAATCCATTTTTAGAAGTTCCAATTGCTCTGAGTTAGTCAGAAAACAACAGCCCCTGGCAGTGCCCAGACCCTAAGCCTGAGTTTGAAGGATGGTCGTGGCTAGCAGTTGCCAGCAAGTAGTAGGTGTGATGCTGAACACCCCAGAACTGCTTCTCCTGCTACCTGTGGCTGGTGGGAACCACCACGGCAGGTTATACACTGTGTGCACAGGGAGTTCAGACCACACATGAAATGCAGACTGATGTCTTAGATTGCACATCATCTGGAATAACTTTAATACAGATCTGACATCCAGTGTCTCAGCTCATTCAAATTCTTTAAATGGTCCTGGCTCTCCATTTTTGTCACAAAACCAGAACAGTCCTCACTGTCCTAATCCCGTTGGAACCATCCTTTGTAGGTTAATCTTGTGACTAATATATATATTTTTTAAGTAATTTGGATAAAACATCACTAGATAAATAATTTTATCCATCTAAATCTCTCCTATATGAGGACTCATATATTCAAATATCCACCTAAACTTGAGCAGCAATCCAGACCGCCTTCTCCCACTCCACTCCTGCGTTACATGGAAGGGTTTAGCCAGAGGCTGACACTTCACTGCCTGTTCAGGAGCTAGAGGCTCTTGGATAAATGTAGTAGATGCCAGTTTCACAACAAAACAAAACAAAAAAAACTTTAGTTAAAATAAGTATTAGATCTATTAACATCTTGCCACAGGATGTTGTGGATGAAAACAGGCTTTCTCTTTCAGTGGAAATTGTACAAAATATTACTAAATAGTCTATAACTAAACAGACTAAGTATGTAAGTTTGACAGATCCCCATGTGCAGAAAGTAGGCAGGGAAAAAATTGGGAAAATATGTTTATTTCTCTGTTCTTGCACTTGGTGACCTGTTATTGCCCTCTTCTTCCATTCTCCTGGCATAGGCTTATGGTTACTGGGTTAGGTGGACTCTTGGTCTGAAGCAGTTCATCTGTTCTTGCCTACTTTAATTGCTTAGTCCTGTGAGCCCTTGAGATCTGTAGGTACCTTTTAGTCTCGTGTGGAAGTTCAATAAGTGTATGTGTTTTTCCCCAATGCAAGTTCAGAACCAGATGAACCTCCAGCTTCTTCAAGGAATCTGTTCTGCTTCAAGATTTTCTAACAAGACAGCTAGCCAACACTTCTCATAGGGAGTAAGAATATTATTTGCTTAGGCATTAGGTGACCTTCTGCCCAGGCAACTCATTACCTCTGCCATTCTTGAATGCTATCACATACTCAGTCTTCTAATATATCCCCAAAAATGCAGCTCTCTTCTTGTGAACAGAAAAGCTTGTTCAGATGACAAAAATATTTCTGCCCAGAGTGTAAAAAATCCCTGATTTCCAGCCCTCACTAAGAAGTGGAACTGTCCTGGTTTGTTCAGGCTTTTCTCCTTGAAGCACTCTCCATGTATCACAGAAACCTGAAACTTTCACTTCCATTTTTCACCAATTTTACAGGCAAGCCAGCCCTGAGACACTGTATCACAACTACCAACCTTGCAGTTTTGGAAGATTAACCGAGAAGCCCCACAGAGCCTGCTAGCATCATATAATTGACTGAGGTAGCACTTCTGAAGAGAAGTATAAGGAGCTCCCTCCCCGCTAGACTCTCATCATTGGCTGTTTGCTTTCGAAAAGCTTTTTTTCTAGAAGGGAAGGGCGCAGGGGGTGGGAAGGAGAATGAAGCCTTGACTGCACTTTTCACTGCTTTCAGAAGGAAAATCTCAGCAGTACTCATGCAGGCTGTTCTTGTTTTGTCACTTGTCTGGATTGTTTGCCTCTGCTTGGAAGAATTAATGCATTTTCGGAAAAGTAATCTTATCGTATGAGAGGGCAATTAGACATTTCGTAATCCTATCACCCCTGTGCTGAAATTACCATGCCCAGTTAGCAATAATTCTGCTTGTAAGAACAGAGTGAGCAGCAGCACAGCATGAATTATTTAACTCGATGCTGTGCTTCCCGTTTTCAAGTCACTGGAATAATACTGGCACCACAGACAGTAATTATCCCCAGCATAGAGTAGAAACAGTTAATGGAACCTGCCTTTTAAATCAATATTATTAATTCAAGGAAGGAAACAGCATGTACTATCTGACGCCTATGGAGTTTTGATCTGGGCTTGATGTCACGCTGAAGTAAGTGGTTACCATGGAGATTGGAGCTCGTGTCTGCGTATCCCTCCCTGCCAGCGAGCTGCCAGGAGTGTTTCTGGAGAGGAAGTGCCCATCTGTAGTCAATCACTATTGTTCTGGCAGAGCCACATGCCGGCCTCGCTGCAGCCCTCTGAACTGCGTCACGACACAGCAGTGTCAGCCGCTCCGAATAAAGACTCCCTGTTGAAGCAGATTTATCCACCCTGCCATTTTCACTGTCAGTTGATTATCTGCTTGTATTTTCTGGCTGTGCTAATGCAGTCTCTTAGCACTGTTATCATAGGATCCCTACAGCTTGATATCTCACTGAGCTGGATGGATCTTCTTGTGTTTGCTTGCTTTCTTTGTCATCCTGCTCACTTAATCAAGGGAAAGCACCCATACTATATCAGCCACTTGCTTGTTTTCTTTCCTCTTAGATGGAGAAGAACTTGGAAGCCTGAATGTGCTTTCTCCCCTGTACAAATTCATAGCAACTGAGAACTGCTTGTAATAGATCCTTGCATTAAATCGTCATTATTAATTGCCAGCATATGTTTCTGGAACAAAGACTGGCAGTTTGGTCTCTTCTCTAATGATTATTGAGTATACCTGTTTATTAACCAATTAAGTAATGGGCTAGTATGCCAGTGACATATGAAATCAAGGCATTATTACTAACTGGAAGATGTCAGATAAAATTACTTCTGCTACCTGAAGACAATGCAATGAGACATCTTCCTGAATACCAGGTGGAGTTTGTGGTCTTATTTTATTTTCCTACTTAAGTACAATATTCAAAGCAACATTGGATAAATTTCTGCCAGAAATTCTGTGAAGTGACTGTCTTGGATTCTGTGCACAGAAAAATCAGCTATCATGGGAGCAGAAGACTTATTTAACTATTTCCCCCTTTATTTTACTTCTCTTTCCCCTCATTTTTTCTCTTCTCTATCTCTGTCTTGTTTATCTCTTATGTCAAGTAAAGGTGCATTTGAGCTATCTAGGGTTCTCATTGAAAGTGGTGCAAGAGATTTTTAGAACAGCCACTGCATGTGACCTCTTCTGCTATTATTCTTGACTTAAATAACTTAGTATTTTTATCAGAAACATCAATATGAATCAGCTTTAAAGCAGATACCTGGCATGAAAAACTGGAGGAAACCAATAAAGTTGAAAAAATTCCAATAATGGTAAACATTTTGATTGTGAAGAATGTGCCTGCCAGGGATTCTGCGTTCTTACCCAGCCACTGAGTATTGGCTACACACACTGCTACCAGTGGTAGGTCGATTACAGCTTAAGTACTCCCAGCCAGGGTACGGGCGTAGCAATCACACCTCGGCTTGCATTGTGTGCTAACTTTCCTAATTACACGCTGAATGCAATTTCATATTTGCAATCTGCCCTACTGCTACAAACAACACAAGCATTTCTTTAGTCCTAGACAGGGTGGCTCAGGCAGGGCTCCTGTGGCAGTGTGATTGCCAACTGCAGGGATGCCCAGGAAAAGAACAACGACTTTCCCTCGCTACCAACCCCTCAAACATGTTTTATTTATATGTCTTCCATTCCAGCTGGCAAGCACACTGGCAACCCTGGGATCTCTGACCCTGAACTAAACTGCTGCAGAGCTGATCAGGAGACTTGGCAGGTACTTGGTGAAGCTCAACTGCTCAGCAAATGTTCTAATTTTACAGAATGTATGAATTTTAAGAGAAGTTTGAAAAGGATGCTTCTGAAAGATTTATCAGTTCTATAAGCAGCATGTTATTAGATCTCCAAAGTAATTTTCCTATCATGTGATTTTTCATTGCAATTTTGTGTTTTGCTGTGTTGTAAGAGTTGACTGATGATTCTTTTGAGGCAGCCAGTTTGGATGAAGAGGCCAGCAACACCTACACAAACAAAGTTAGTATGCAAATAGAAAAGCATCATATCTAAGCTAAGCAAGGAAGCACAAGCTTTTGCTTCTGAAAGTGAGTGGAAAGTTGGATCCCAAGTCATGGGGAAAAAAGCCACCATTACCCTCTCAGTGTAAACCCCTGGTACTTGGAAATCACGTAATGTTAAGGTTTAACAGGGAAACAAACAATATTCGAAGAGATGGATGAACATAAACAGAATTATATTTTAAAGTGTATTTAAACTACCAATCAGAAATGCACTGAAATTGACATATTCCCACAGAATATGTAAATGTAAATGATTTTTCATTTTAAAAAGGCTTTCCATTAGAAGACATCTAGACAGGTTTACTTTATTCTGTACAAGTTTGGAAATTTCTCACATAGTTGACTGAAAATCCTAGCATATCAGCTGCAGGACACCTTGAACTATTTGGTTTTTTAATGATTGCTCAGATGGGCTACCTGACATCTGTGATATCTGGGGCTTATTGGATCTCTAGCTTTAATGGAACCTGCCAAGAGTGTGAATCCAACTCTGTGTGGGCAATCCATAAATAATTTTGGTAACCAGTGTGACATTTTTGGTGAAGCAGGACATACGCAGGTAAAAGTCATATGGATTCTGGACAAGAATACTTCATCCTCTAAATCAGAACAGTTCTCACAGGATGCTTGTCACACTTGAACTGGGGGAAGTGTCTACCACTTCTACAAGAGATTATTAATTCCATATATGGAAACCATTTTGTCTCTCCAGCATGAATTATTTGGTTCTATTGCTCTCCTATTCTAACAAACTACCACTAGGAAAGATATATAAGTGCTGAATACAATTGCAATTCTTTTTTTTTGTTTTGTTTCTGTTTAATCTGGTCCATTATACAGCAGGTAAGTAAGATTTTTCATGATCTGAAGGAGTCTGTATGTAGGCTAATAAGCAATTATGTTGTTAACCAATTTCGAGACACTGAGGTCTGAAGTTGATTTCTGTTTGCTTCTTCAGAAATTTGATTTTGGAATTCTTTTAGAGTAATGCAAAATATTTGAGCCCCTTTGTGTTGTCCTGTAAGTGCTAGGACTTTGAATTCTAGAAATGCTCTCTAATAGGAAAGCTCCCTACATTTGTTGGAAAGCTTTTGTATTTCAATATTTCCAAATAAATAAAGTATTGTGGAATTTCAGTTAATGCAAATACTTTAGTTTTACGAACATTAGCAATTTGTTTATTCATTTTATTTTTAGGAAGTCAATATTTTTAAAGACATGGCAAGCTCTTAACTCTTATATTATAAATGTAATAAGGTCTTGAAGCTTTGCTTCAAACTTAAAATGAATGAAAATAAAAATATATAATTTTTTTTGGTTTATACGATTTTTTTTTAAGTTCATTCAGACTCTTTAGCATCTTTTCATTGTACCTGAAAGGAAATGTTCAACCTCTGTCAGCAGCCATGGCCTATTTTATGTTCTGAAAACTCTTGCCAGAGTGGGCCCCTCAAGCAACAAATGGCCCAATTTATTTATGACAATGCCAAAAAACTATTTCCAGGATGTTCATAGGTCAAGAGCTCCACTGAAATAGAGAAAGCCTTAAAGACCTATTGCACTGTTTATTATTTAGTGTGTGTGTGTTGCACTCATGCCCTGAGCCCACAGTCAAAATCAAGGTAACCAAGGAACATTGAAAGAATTATGATCTTGCTGGCATTTTGAGACTATCCTTATACCTTTATCTGTCTATGTACTGTCACCCCTCTCCTCTAAGTCATCAGTTTACCCTTCAAATAATTTTCTTTTAAAACATTCCCTTCCATTAGCCTCCTATTTCCACTTTTTACCTGACTGCTGTTTATTTACTGTAGTGGTTACATCCAGTAAAAGAATACTTAAAATGGATGATTCCTGATATTTCTTTTTTTATTCCTTCATCTTTCACATGCACACAAAATTGTATATGATGTGAATTAAGTATCTCAACAACTCCTCAGTGTTTTAAAAAAGATTTCAAGATCACTTTTTGCGGGTGGTCTTTGGGAAGGGAGTTGCTGCTCAGTGTACAGAGCTGCAAGTCACTTAGGGAACTCGGGCAGTGTTCAACAGTTCTGAAGAGAAAGCCCATCAGATCAACTGCTTGTAATAAGACCCACCTCATTCTGTTTGTTTACCCATCTCATTCCCAGTCCTCCCAAACTTTCCTTCTGATTTGACCTTCCCTTCAGTCATGCAATTAAATCATTCTGGGTGGCTAAGACCTGCCTACCTGCACAGAGATATTTTACAGGGATAGTGGAGAATTTGTGAGCAAAGCAATGTAAGAGTATAAGGAGGAGCTAGTGGTAGTGAAGTTTTCAGGTTGTTTTTTCTGTGATAGAAATCACACTACATATATTGTAATAATTCAGTTAATGTGAATAAAAGTATATAAGCAGTTAATACTTGCCAGTGTTTTTTAGATATGATGGTACTTCTTCCTTAGATAGCTAAAACTTGTAAAATACGAAAATATCTAACAATGAATACAGGGTGAATTTACCATGCTTGTACTTGAACCTGTGGCAAAGAATAATGTAACAAAAATATGCTTGTAGGTTCTATAGTGGAATAAAATATATGTGAAATTGTTCAGGCCTCCAGAATTCACATTAAGGTTTCCTCCTCTTGAGGAGGAAAGATGAGTCTGAAAGGAGAACAGGATGAATGGGAATATTTGAAGTAATTTTATGGACTTAGGAGAGTGATTGGGCAATAGGAATTAATCTATATTAGTTCTGGTTTAGGGATAAGTTTTGCAGGGGTTAATTAACTTCATGCTCTGTTCATTTCTTCTTTGTGCACTCTCTGGAAATGATTGTTATCCTTTAATTTATTTTTTCCTAGTGTAAAATTTTGTAATACTAGTTTTTTCTGTCCACTGTTCAGACAGGGGTCCAATTACTCATTATAGATGGAATTCGTATTTCTGAAGTTTGATTCACTCGAAGTCTTTTTATGCTTACATTCTGAGTCGGCATAAGCAGGATGAAAAATGAGACCACAGCACACTGAGATCAGCAGAGTTTTCAGCACCTGCATGCAATAGTGTGATTTGACTGACTTGTATGGACTTGAGCCCAAAAAACTACAGAGAGAAATCATTTAGGCTGTATTGGCTGACGTGTGGAAGATGTTCCAACTATAAAAGTTATGTTGATTACAATAGGCAATCATTTTCACAAAAGAAGATAGGCTTGTCTCAGTTTTATGCCTTAGCTCATGTTCCTCTAGCCAGTTTCCATCCCACTGTTTGTAAAACATCTTGTACATCTTTAATAATCATAAAATTGGTTAAGAAAAATACCCAAAATTCTATTCATCTGTACGGCATGGAGGTTTAGTTCACGAGCTTCTGAAGAGAGAGAGAAAAAAATTACAAAGTGTGCTGTATCTTCAGTACAATTCAGGTTACTATACAGAACCTCCTACTCACCACACTTCGGTGAGTCACGCATGTTAAGCATAATGAGTCCTCTATTTTTTTTGTGTTCTGATGCCAATTTTCTCAATTTGCAATTATAAATGTTACATTCATTTTAAAAAGTTGAAAAAATCAGGTTGCCAAAAATACATAATAAGGTAACTGAATAATTTTAACTCATTCTCAAATCCATTTTTATTTCTATATGTTATTGTAGCTATATTACAGTAATTTTGTTCAGTATGTGCCCTGATAAAATATTGTGAAAGATGCTATTAACCATACTTTTCAAAGCTCTTTCTGTGTGATTAGGTTTTATATTACTAAATTTGAGTAAAACATTGATCATAGAACTTCAACTAAAATCTTGGCCAAAAAAGATTTCTCTTCACTTATAACTTATTATCCATTTCCTCCCCAGATTTGGAGTTACATAATGGATTTTTTTTGTCCTTTATGATGTACTACTCTTGTTTGATATTTCAGGAAAATGAGATGATTAGTCCACTTGAATCCAAAGATATATTTCCATGTTAAAATGAAGACAGAGAGCTATATAACATATACCACTTTCAATAATTTGCAGTGATGTGCAGAGGTGTAGCTCTATAAGTAAAAAGACCCCAACTCTATTAAACAGAAGGACCTGTTAGGTGATTTTTGTGATCTGGATAAATATCCACCTACAAAATGAGGTAAGGTGTTAATAAAGGCAGTACGCAAGCAGAAGACAAAGTACTTTCTTGGTTGTCTTTGAAGAAGGATAAAATTCTGTCTGGGTAAATGGAAGTTTTGGCCTACTGTGTCTGAATAGTCTTCCTAAATACTACAGAATTTACATTCAAAATATTACAATAGTGTAGTAGAATGTAATAGTCTTGCAAACTTTAAGGTATTACATTATTTCACAGTTCAAGATTTCAGAGCCCATGCATCTGGCTATCACATGCAATGAAATGGTGTTTAAAAGTGCCCATGGTTTCTGTAGCAGGATAGTAGCACTGAAGCCTGTCAGAGTTTTTCTGTCTCCATGTTATGAAGCCTCATAGGGAAATAGCCATCCTGAGATGTTTAAAATCATACAGCAAGTGATGTTTAGTTGCAGACTTGGCTAAGATTAATGAGAAAGTTTATCTTCTTTTTGGAGAAGACCTGAATTTGCTCTGCCTATGGTCCAATTCAAGGTGATGCAACAAGTTTTGGTCTGAAGGGCCCATGCTCGATCTGCTGTGACAAGCCCTGCTGGGTATACGGCGCCGTTCGCTTTGGAGTTTCTACACCTCCTGTCAGGATGAAGTGGAAGCAAAGCAAGCACAGGTCTAGGCACCAGACCGAAGATTTACAGTGCATTATGTAAGGCCAAGGCTAAAATACACAGTAGTCCCTTGACCAGGAGGTAAGACTTTTGGAGATAAGGGGTTTCCCTTATTCAAACAAATATGGGAGACCATAATACAAGCTAAATGAGAGAAAAATAAACACCATGATACTTCTTAAGGAGAATTCTGCAATAACGCCATCTTTCAGAGAAAATTTACGCTCAGAAATGACTCTTTGGATGAGCCTGCATAACTCATAAATCAGCATCATGTATTCTTGTTCCTTTTTGAGAGTCTGCATGGTAATAGCATTGAATGTGTTCTGCTGCTTGTGTTCCCTAACAAGTTTGTGGTCTTTCTGCTATTTCTGGTCAGTAGATTATTTGTACTGGGGTGCTCAGATGCCCCAAAACTCAGGCCAAGTCAATACTGGTAATGATTCATTGTGAAATAATGCTAATGCTCTTGGACCCTCTCACCACTTTTCACATGAAAATTGTTTCTTTTACTTTCAGAAAATTGTGTTATTATCCACTCAGTAGAGAATCAGTTTCAAAAATATGTTACACCATTCAAGTAACATTAATAGACTCATGGAAGTATCTATGCCTTTCTGTTGTCTGGAGAGGAAATAAAACAACTAGGTTAGATTCGAAGTTGAAGGCAGACTTCAACTGGCTAAATATATATATTTGTGCAATTTCTTGCTTAGAGTATTCCAGATGTCTGCAAAGCTGGTGAATATTACTGGTGACCTAAATATAACCCAGGAGAATGAGCTAGAAATTGCTTGAGCAACTCAAACAACATTAGATATCCATGCTGAGACAGTCTAAGACACTAAATTTGCATGTGTACGGGAAGGTAACTGCATGTGAGCCAGATGTTTAATCAATATAAATTGATACAATCAATTATAATCAATGAGGGTGCAACTCAGTTGCCTAATACATGTTAGCTGAGGTGCCCCAGGATACGCATCATAGTCTCCAAAACAGTAACAAAAGGGTGTGGTTGCCTATAGGCTCCCTCCCATACCTGTCAGCTTTCAACTGACATCTTGGACATCTGGGAAATCTCAGATGATGCTAAACATCAAAGGTTATACAACATAGATGAATGTCAGATCTCGTCAATTCAGCCAGCAGAAGTGAGAAAGCCGTTCATCTCACCCTGAAATAGTCACCCACGTTTAGTCACTGCACTGACTCAGCTGGCTAGATTGGGAAAGACTATAACTTAGCTAAGACACTGAATATACTCCTAGTTGCGTGTCTGGCTCTGGAGCTGAAATCCACCCATAGCTGACAGAGGCCTGAAATAAGGTGAGATGAATCCCTTTGCCATCAGCCATGACAAGAATACATGACAGGCAATTCTCCCACCCTCATGCTAGTACTGTCATCCTCAGTTTGAAGAGGGTTGTCAGGCTCTTAGCAACTAGCTGTTTATTTTAAATGTCAGTTATGTAACTTATGACTATTTAAATGGTTTTTTTCTTTATATTACAGTAAATTAACATCATTGAAAAATTGCTCTCACTTCCCACTTTATTCACTCTGAAGTTACCAGAGTTCTGATTTTTGCTAAGACATCAGTGAATACAGTAATTTCAGCAGTCTGAAATTTCAGTAGCTGGCTTTTTCTCCTTGTGCAATTTCTGGATTTTCTTATTTGTGGGACAAATACAATGTTTGGCAAAAACAGATCACTTCAAATAACGCTGTTAGTTATGCAGCTTTGGAGAGAAATTTTTCTGCAATGTTCTCCATGTGAAAGAGCCTGGGCATCCCCTTAAGCACATTATTTCATAGATGAACACCTAGCAGGCTAGATGACAACACCTTTCCCCCCAAATCTGTCAGGTATTGAACTTTACATTGGATCAATTCCAAAGAGTAAAATCATATGAAGTATAGCACTGGCACAAATCAATGGTCCAATTCAGTTTATCTAAACACTAGTTAATTCATATAGCCATACCCAGAAAACAAAACTTTTATTAGAGTTGCTGGCATAGGAATTGTCATTGCTATGAGCCTAGATGTAAACCCAATGAGTTAATTCAGAATTTTATAGGCATAAGTGCCAATATATGCTCTTGCTACATGGGCACTTTAGTTACAACAATGATAAACTAAAAGGTGAAGTAGAGTAGTCACATGATCAAGAAACTGAATTATTTTTAAGACTAAAACTGCTTATCCTTAGTTATGACCCCATTCTTGCTCAGAAGTGTATCTTAAAAAGTCACTTCTGATTTAATCAGGCTGTTGAAATCCAACATATGTGTACACAAACCCAAGTGCAGGTTAAAACTGCAGACCAGATTTAGTTACACAGGGGCACAGAAGGAAGCAAGGACGTCACTTTTAAATTTATATGTCTATTTATGTGATTTGGATCTTCCAGAAGCGTGTTTTTGTGTTCTCTGAAGAAAGGATGTGTAAAATGCAAGCAGCTTTCTTAGTTCCTTCCTCTACACAACTGTGGTAGGATTGATGTACGTGATTGGCAGCAGCAAATGAGTCCCAAAAGTAAAGGGGAAGTGGATTAAATTGTGGCTTCTTAATTTCTTTCCTAAGGCACTGATGGACAAATGCAGCCATATGATACTCTTTGCTGTACTGCTCTGACAAAAGCTAGCTCCTAAAACATAACAGATTTATATTTACAAACAGATTTCCGTCTCTTATTTTGCTCTTTCTTAAGAACATTGGTCTGCAAATTTACCCGTGGCAGAGTCCACTGTGGTGTGTGCAATACTATTTGGTAAGAAGGCAATATTCTGTAAAAAGGCATTTCATATATGTATAAAATCCAGATATCAGAATACGTTTTGTAATCATGTTAAACCTGTCACAAGGCTTAAATGAAACCAGAATGTCAAAAGCAGATCCATACTAGTTTTGGATGTAAATTGCACTACAATTATCTCTGGATACAAATGTATTTCAATAAATTTCCTATCATTTGTATACACAAACATAAATTGGACTCGCCCATTAAAATAGCTGTGAAGAGAAGTTCTTTTATATTTCATTGTGAAATTTCTCAATCATTTTGCTGTCTTAGAGCTGTCTATGATATCTTACCCTGCTTGTAACAGGTATGTTCTGCTTCCTCTAAACACTTTAGAAACATACTAAGGAACCTTTAAATTTTTAGCCCTAAACGGTAAAGAGCTGGTAGAACAAAATCCCTCTGTGCAAAACAACACACTGGTCCCTAATATCTAAATATAAACATGAATTACATTTTCTCTTCAAATTGCATATTGAGAAAGGATGAGGTGGAAAGAAAGAGAAAAGGCAGTTTGAAGGGTCTTGTTCAGCAAAAGCCAAAGGTAACTGCAGCATTGTGTGTCTCTATATATCAAATACCTTGGCCGAAGGTTGCTATGTAGAGAGTCTGGGTTTCAAACACTCTCTGTGCTCTTAGTGCATTAGCCTGTACTAATGGTATTTGAGATCTTGTGTAGATATATAGCCAGCCTAAGTCAAGCACCCAAAAAAATCTGTTTTCAAATTACTAAGGTAACCCATTTCTTAATAAACACCGAGAACCATTTAGATTAATTTTATTAATTTCTGAAATTACTGTCGTATTCCAGGATCGCTTGATAAGTGAAGAAAAACTGAAAACTGTACAGGCAAAAAAGGATTAATGTTTTGTGTACTAGTGCTACAGAATCTGAAATTTTACTCTCTTTCTTGCCCACACAATACAAATTTGCCTGTTTTTAAGGGTAATTATTAGGATGTTCAGCAAACAAGAAATGAGGGAGAAGTAATGTGATTTAATTTAGGAAAGCTGAGATAACAATGGAACCATTTTCAGTCAAAGATGAAGGAGGAATATGAGTTACAGGTCAAGTAATTACAGAGGTTTTAACTAACAAACAGAAAACCATCAGTGAAGTAACACTGATTTACAGCTCTCAAAATTCAGTTTACTCAAGAAGCATCCAGAAACAAATGTTTATGTAGTTGCTCTTTGCAGCCATTTTTGACTCCTGTGAATATGAGTGACAGATTGTATTTCTACTACAGTATTTGCCTTTTCATGTGTTGCCATTCCTGACCTTATTGAATTAAAAAATACTCATGAAAACATAGGGGAAAGAAAAAAGGAATAAACAAAAATGTTTCTTTCCTGACTATCAGCATGGACAAAACCTTTTTTCCATTGCTTTTTATCTCTCCTAGGTTCTCTCTTGTCCATTAAGAGATCAGTATTCTAAAAACTGTCTTCAGATACTTATAAGGCATTATTGATAGTTATTGGATGCTATACTTCTAGTCCTTCTGCTTTCTTTGACTTTTCAAGGTCTTAATATGCTCTCTGTTATCTGTGAAGCTTGTTTGTGACAGGAGATCAGATTCAAAACCTGTTTGGTGCTGTGACCAAAGGCAGAGTGTGCGAGGATGGAGATAAGCAACTCAGCACAGGTGTGCATAAAAACACACATTGTGAAAATATTTTTAGAAGACTGTGTCTGACATGCTGTGGTATGGATAACATAAAAGAAGGAAATAATATAAAAAATTAAAAGATTATATGTCAGAAATTTGAAGAAAGAAGGTTCAACTGTTAAAGATTTAGAATGAACAGTGATTCCAGAACCAAATATATTTGTGCTGGCTGCCACAGAGTTTGCACTCATGCAGCTACCTTGAGAAATCATTCTCAAATATACTAGGAAATAATAAAAATGCCAAATACTAATTTTTACCAGGCCAATTCCTTTCCTTTTATGCTCTGGAAAACAAATAGTCCATTGGAAAAACACCTTGATAATTTTTATGACTTTCCTAGGTTTAATTTCATTTGCATTATGGTTAATAGCTACCAGCCAATCTATCGTGGATCTGTGCAGGGACAATTCTTGTATGGTTGTTAATGCTTGTCTTCAGTTTTGTATCTCCCTTATGTCTGAGCAGCACCTAAACACTATGCATTGAGAATATTCCTTGTGAATGTAGGTGCCTGCTATAATCAGAGAGACAAAAGCTCTGTGGCATTCCTGGCCTCTGACAATTCTGTGCACTGGCTGGTTTTGGCAGAGACCTAACCCATTGCCTCTCAATTACTCTCTTAATTATACCATGCTGCACATCGGTTTTAAAGAATGGAAAAGTGGTTTTAGAAAGCAGCAAAAACTACGAAATAGTGTGTCACCTTTTTCAGTGATCAGTATTTCAATACAGTTTTTTGCTTTCAGCTGACCGTCTTTGTTATTAAGTTCTATAAAGCTTACAAAGACTCAGCATACCCTGAATGGTGCACGTGGCTGCAGAGATACAGAGCAGTTAAAAACCCAACTCAGTAATCTGAAGTCAGAGCATTTATGTCCTTTAACTGAAACAAAGCATTACTCATTGATCACTGAGGACAGCGCATGTCTGCTTGCGGCCCTTTACTTCCTGTGACATCTAGAGATAAACATTAGGATTTTTAATCAAATTGATTTCTACATAAATGCAAACTTTCTCTTTCCCCTCCCTGTCTCCCAATACTGCTGAAGTGCTCTTGGACATTCAGTGGTTTCAGGAGTTACTTTTCTTTATGCCTAATTTAGGCTCCTGTTTTTGAAAAACTTGACAAAGGAATGACTTATGGATCTGAGCTCTGGCCCAGATCTGCTAGAAGCATACTTGCTGCAGTGGTCACATCTTTCCAATATACATGAGCTCGCTGTTAAAATGAAGGAGAGAGACGAATTACTCATCACAGAAGAAATGAGCACAAGAGGGCCCCAGAAATGCTGGCTGCTATATTTAGCTTATAATGCTAATATAGGAACGTCATAGTCGTGCCCTCTTCCCTAATGGCAGCCCTGTGAGATTCTATCTAGATTTTATGATCTTATATGGAAAGTAATTCAGCTATTTGGGGAACTATGCTGTGTGCACACAAACAGTGAGACTACTTACGTCTGTTCTCTGTGTTATCAGTACAATTAAAAAGTCACATTAGTTGAGAGGATGTGCTGCTTTATAGTTTCTGCTTTTAATGTCTCTAAGGAAACCTCTTTACTTATCCACACTTACTGTGCTTGCCACATCTGCAAATTACACATAGGCAGGACAAGGAAAAATAGTACATGAGAAATTCTATTCTTAATGTAAATGTATCAGTAAAAGAGTTAGTATTTATGTCTTTATGTTTTTTAAGTTTGAGACTGGTTTAGCAAAAGTCCTGCATTTATGTAGGTTACCACCAAAGTGAGCTGGCTTGGAAATACTGTGCACAGGTCTGGTCAACACTTTGAGGGGAATTTTACTGTTACTGAAGGCCAGAAGGACTAGACAGGACTGTGTTTTTTTTAAGGTAGACAATAAATAGAGGGGGAAATGATGAAAAATTCTAAAGCTAAAATGTATTTTAAAACCATTTGTGTCCTTCCTTCTTCATTTATTAGAAAGACTCCTTGTGTTTATGGAATTTAAGGGGAAACTTTTTTTTTTTTAGAGTAGAAATTCGTATCAATGACAAGGTCAAGAGAATTATTCTTTCCACCTGAATCTACTTCTTCTTCATGATATATCAAGTGTCTTGAGAGACTACTTTTCAAAATGACAGTTTTTGTCACACACTGCTAATTTTAGATCTCTCAGAATTTAAGCTTATCACATTTCAGGCCTCTCAGAAGCTGGATGTGCCCATTATACAAATGAGGTAGGCTTCATAACCACACAGGAGCCCCCACGGACATTTTTAGAAGCGTACAGCACTTTCGATGACATTGTTGGGAGTTGGGGGAGTCAGAGGGAGATGGAGCTCCCTTACCCCTTCTGGCCTCCATGGTGCACTTCATTTCAGTGGCCCAAATTTAATAAAGGCTAAGGAATCACTATTTTGCTGAAGAGAAGAGGACTTACTAACCTGTAATTCTGTCTTTAACAGTCCTGAGAGGTCTTATCTGAGAGAGATGGTATCATGTCCCTTCACAATGGGACATTGACTATGTCAGTCAAAACTTCTGGGTTTCTGACCTATTGGTCAGAGACCCATTGGTCTTGAATTGTGTAGATTTTCTAGAAATATGTTTACTCAAACCACTGTCTGACCAAACATCTCAAGGATTCCTTCCAGAGGGAAGATGTACCACTGTATGCACTCATGAAAGATTTAATTTCAACAAAACTCAAGCAGAAAAGAATAGAACCAAACAGAGGTTTTCTGACCAATTTTTTCATGGAAGTTCAATTTTTTAAAAACAAATGTATAAGCAAGTATTTTTATTTTAATAAAAGGTGTTCATTTTTTTCAGGAAAAAATAATATAATATTTCACTATTTTAAAAATATCAAAGAAAAACACATCTTTTATTAATGTAGCCAAAGAGGGATTAATTGGCATAAAATTTTCTGAAGTAGGAAGTAAAATGTCTTTGTTTCCAGCTAACACGCAATAGAAGTAGTGATATTAACGATTAATTGAAAGTCATCTATCTTTTAGGCAAACATTTCAAAATGATAATAGCAGAAAGGTATTGCAATAATTTATGTAGATTCCCTGGGTAGTGTTAATATGAAGCTTCAATTTTTAGGGTACATAGAAATGTAACTGTAACCTATGAAAGAATATTGTACAGGTATATAAACATCATAAGAGCTTACAGCTGCAACTTAGCTTGAGTGTGCATTTATAGGTACAATAAACCTTTAAAATTCCTTTTGTAGCATTTCATAGTTCCTGTATTTAAAAGAATAAAGCTAACATAATATTAAAAATATGACTCAAAAACATATTTCTGAAAAAAGGGTTAAATTGATTTCCTTTGTGAAATATTATATACTATAGGTACCCGGTACAGTATGTTTTAATATGCTTATGAAAGACTACAGCTGAAGGTAATTTAGTATGAATGATTATCTGTTTGAAAATTCACTCATTATTAGCTGTTTTTCATTTATTATTCCAGTCATACTGTCAAAGAAACTGAAAAATACTGCAAGTCTTAGGTAAGCAGTCGCAGCAAGATTCTTTTTCAGCATGTAGGGGAAAAGTATGTCCTATGGGACAGTCACAGATTATCAGGGTGATGAATCCCATGCTTGTGAATAATTATAACACTTGCAGAAATAGGAACAGGTTTCCTGATAAGATGAGAATAAAAACGCTTGCAATCACGCCAGTTGTTAGCTGTGCTACAGCTATTGGTTTAATCAGTTTCATGTTTTTAAGATGATTTATACACTTTTTCTACACATATGCATAGACTGTACAAAGACATTTTGGAAACTTCAAGGCCCTTGATGAAAGAAGACTGCATTAGCTGGTTTCTCCAGGTCCTTTTTCCACTCTCCTGACATAAGAGAGGACAATTTCAGTGCTCCAAAGTGAGACATTGTGCAAACTTGTTTATTTGCAGCTTAGAACAGATGTAAGCAGATAGAGCCTCGTGTGTTTTGCCTGGGACATGACATAGTCAATTGTGCAATGCAGACCCTGTTTATAAGCAATAATATCATGGAAAATATGACACCATATATTTTTTAATTAAACCCCATATCATTAAGTAGTAGAGTGAAAAAGTACATGCAGTATCCTTGCACAGCTACTTGATTTTATCTGTCTGCCCTTTTACATGAGCCAGGAGGAGAGCTAGAACATTAACAAATAGCTTCTATTCTTACAAGTCAAAGCAGGGGAAGAATAACAAGTTGCGTAAATGGAAGAAGAAATATTAGATTTCACATTATTTCTTTCCTTTTCCCTCTCTTCTGGAGGGTTATTAGTAACAGAGATAAATAAAAATGTTGTAAAGGTTTAGTGTCCTGTTACCAGCTAATTCTTATGTCTTTCTCAGTCACCGAGATTTTACAACCAACTATAAGGAGATTACTTTAAATCCTTTTCCATCACTATGAAGAATATTCTTAAAGGGACCCTGACAGGTATTGCAGGCTCATATTTTGATTTGGATTTTGGAATTATAATCTGTTGGAGAGTTTGGGTTTAGTAATTATTTTTAAAAATAATTACTTTTTCAGGTATTGAAAAAAACCCCAGAGTCCTGATCTGGTGTGTTGGTACTTTATGTTCCTTGCTCAGCAGAGGGTGGCTTATTTAAATAGATTTCTTTTGTTTTGTCCATATCACACTAACTTGCTTTATGTTAAAGATTTCTGACCTAGGAGTAAAAAAACCCCCAAAATGTTACAGTAGGATACTCAATTATTTTTTAAAAATAAGTAAGACTTATTCTGCACCTACTAGCAGGATCTGCGGGACTCATCCTGCATCCTACCAGTCCTAGCAGTGTCTCAGGCACAAGCAAATATGAAACTCCATTGTCTCAGAGACTCCTGCTCCCCACTGCTCACCTGCTCAACCTGATGAAACCAGTTGGAGAATGGTGTTTTCAGACACTGTTTTAACAACTGGCTTCAGACACTCATTATCACCCTCTGTGATGACTACTATATCTACAAATAAACAGAAACACATGAATGCATGTAAAAATCATTTAAGAGAGGTTTTAATAAAGAGGGAAGCAATCGTTATAGAGATGGCCAGCCTTTTTCCTGTCAAATAAATGCAGTGGAATTGACTTTTGGGCTTACATTTGCCTACAAGATTTATTATGTAGATCCATGCTAACACACCGATCCATTCCACTTTTATAAATTATTTATAAATGTCCACTAATAAAAGTGTACTTTTATACCTATAAGACAAAACTATTGTGTGTAAAGTCTGCCTTCTACAAACCCTTGCCTCTGGCCCAGAAATTAATGCAATATGGCTCCTGCTGAAGTTTCAGGTATGTCCATCTTTTAATTGGATTTTCTATGCCATGTATACCATATGGCCAGAAATACAGAAACAGAATACTTTGTCATTTACTGAGTTTAGGGAACCCTTTCTCAATTTAATTAAACAGGATAACTTGCTAATGCAAATGCTATCTATTACACATGAGGGGTCTAAAACTATAAACGAGTTACAAACGAGGCCTTTTCTGGAAGCTGAGACAAACCCTTCTGACTGGATAGATGGTCTCCCATCTGCAAATATTTTGTGTTTCGACTTTTCTGCCAGCCAGGGGTGAGTTTATGTAGATAAACACAGACTTTTCCCCACAAGTAGCTTGCATTGAATTAAGATAGATTAATGTCTCTCTACTTAAATTCCTATTGTCAGTTTTTCAGTTGTGTATTTACACTGGCAAAAATGATAGTCATAGTTTGCATTTATTTGACTGAGGTTTTGTATTTTAAAGAATCCCAGTCCAGAATATGTGTCCTTGTCACATAGTTTTCTCTGACTGATTGAATGTGATCTCAGGTGAAATATTGCACACAGATGCAGGAAAAGCACAGATTTAAGATGATATCTTTAGTTTTCTTGCCCTGGCATCTTTAGTTTTCTTGCCCACTGCCCTGAACCCTGAACTATATAGTGCCAGGGGGCATGTCTCAGTCTGCCTGTCCAGCACCAGAGGAGAGCTATGAACTGAACCTAAAGATCAAAAGGATCTAATTTGAAAATGGGCATTTTAGTTCAAAACTCTTTTGCAAAATAATGTGAAGGATTTCCATTTCTGACCAGTATCAGAATAAATTATCAGAAGTCTAAACCTCAAAAAATTGTAGTAAAATAATGATCCTTATCCTCCAAACAGCTCTAGTTTGGGTATTTTGCAAGTATCTCTCTGAAATGTCTGATACAAATCCCTGGAATATCCCCAAAGTGGTCTGTGAATATGTAATTACAAAATCACAGACCACTTTGGGGTTATTCCAAGGGTTTGTATTTGACATTTCAGAGAGATAATAATAAAGCTTTCTTAATTTACCAGAAACAAAGCCAATGGAATTGGGAATGTCTAAAAGGAGCAACAAGGCATGTGAACTGTGTTACCTGGTGGTGCCAACTATGTTTTTGCATGAGGGGCTTGCTATGTCATACTTTCTAAGATGTTGCCTCATTGTCCCGTTTCTGTATGAAATAAACTGGAAATATTTTAGCTATGTTCATCATGAAATTTGTCTTTAAAATGTACACATCTTCAATGAAAATTGCACTTTACACTTATTTTGAGGCATCTGAAATTTTCAGCATGGTCCTTGCAATGCTCTTCTCAGAATCCACAGTCTGTGCCAAAAAAAAAAATTCCTCAGAGCAATGGCAGCAAGATTTCCTCCACTTGGGCCCCATAAACTAGGATTACCCATTTAGGGAGTTAAACAGGAGCAATCTGTCTTAGAATGAGGGCTCCCCCCTTCTCCCCCCAGAGTGTCTCTGACAGCATGAGAGCATTATTTCTCAGTGCCACCTTCTAGCGTTGCCTTATGAAGAATTTATATGTTTTGAGTTTTCCTTCATGGCAGGCATCCAGCAGTGCTGTACTATAAACCTGCCACAAAGAGTGAAAAAAGTGCAGTTTTCAGTTCAACTGGGGGCCCAGACTGATGAGATCAGACAAGCCAAACCTCTAAAGGTTAGTGAGTCTGAACCTCGGCTGATTCACTGAGCACCATCAAATTATGTACTACTAAGGAGGTAGCAAACATTTTTAAAGACTAATTACTTGAGAAGGTTGTGGAAGGTGATTAATAGACTCAAATCCTTTATTGGAGTTCTCTTGAGGAACCATAATGAAATAACAAATTCAGGGAGAGGACAAATTCTTTTCCTTTTTTGGCAAGTAGTTATTTAAGCCGAACAATGCTGCCAGCTGAAGGCATCATTAAAGGGATGGCACACCAAAACCCCTACTGTGATAAATGGGAAATAAAACATGTCTTTCATCCACACATCAAGGCAGTTGAGGACGAGCAGAGCAGCGCTACCAGGATGAGGCTCTTGGCGTTACCAGGCATGGACGGCCTGTAGAGGGCTCTCAAGGTCCTCTGCTGAGCCTCCTAACCCAGTTTCACGGGCTGCAGCTGGAGGTTTTCTAAGGTCACCGAGGTCTCTCTCAAAAGAGCTAAACAAAAGGATCCTTCAGCATAAGCGTGCATTTTTTTTCACTTTTCTATGGCCTTGCTGTTTCTATGTGCTATCTCTAGCCACAACTTTGCCTGCATTATTTGCTTTAGCAAACAGATGTTAGAAAGCCACTGCTATATATAAGTCTCCCCTGTAACAGTAACTGTGTAAAAAAAAAGGAAAAAATGCAACAAGCTAGGAACAGGAATGAACACTTTCAGTATTTTTTGCTTACTGTCGTCTTTGAGGCAACCGTGCTATAGTCACACAGAAGACTTGTTTATATTTAGTTAGCTCATTTTCTTCAGTTCCTAGAATGATCTGGGATGTGCTAGAAAACAAATATTGCATTGAATACCATTCTTTAAAGCAGACTGTAATGCAGAATACATGTCATGTTTGGCACATAAAGTGAATAGCAGAACCAGTTACACAGGCTACTTATCAAGATGCTTGCATTAAAAACCAAACCCAACCTGCTATATGTGCACAAGGATATGAAACCTGCAGCAAATTAAATTTATGTATATATTTCATGGCAACTAAACCCTTGTCTTGTGAGTTAGTGACATGTTTTAATTGCTTGTAGCCACGGTTTTCTTTTGTGAAAATATGACCTGTACTGGAGGGACAAAAAATGGCCTTTCTCCTTTCACAATAGCTGTGTTTTAAATCCCAAATTCTTGCTGTGATTATATGTAGAGCTGAAAAATTCAGGAGGAATCGATTATTACAGCAACCTTAGTTCCTGTCTTTCCTCATATGGCTATGCTGAAAGGAAGAACCCTCTAAAATGACGATTATTGGACTGTTTTTAATTTCTAGTAGAGTTCCTTTGTGGAAGGACACATCCTGTTAGCAGTCCTTGACGGCACCTTCTGGCTAATTACCATTTGTTTGTTTGCCTTTTCAGGAAAAAAGGTTTTTCCTATTTTATTACCTTTACTTCATGTTCCTGTTTCCTTTCCTTGTGATACCAAGGTGGCTTTAGCTAGGACAAAAGTTATATATGAAAAGCTTACATCCTGTTTTTGTCTCAGTATATAGCAACACAGCTGTAGACGTAGTCTTGTAGTTTTTCTTTCTTACAGGATCTCTGAATAAGCCATTCAAAGTACTAGCTGGTTCTATTCTCCTTAACTGTTGTGGCAGCTGCCATTGAGTTTCTGAAGCTGAGTTTGCTGTGACTGTGCAGTAACCGGCGGAAAGAACGTGTGATAGTGACAGAGAGGATTTTGGTTAACAACAGGAAGCTATGACCATGTCACCAGGTGGTACAGGCTGCAAATCTCAAGGCACTGAATGACACGCACAAAAAACTCCTAGGTCTCCTCAGGTGTTCCCAGCTTTTTAGGCTTTTACCATTTTTTCTTGTCTTTAGATCAGCTAAGGGAGGTGGGCAGTGAGCTCTGTATGGGGTAAGACTGCCAGGCACACATACAAACTGCTTTTTTGGACTGATGTGTAAACATCTGTAAGTACCTACTAACTGGTACTGTTGAGAAGCTTTTAAGTCCTAAGTCTGCAATATGGTAGAATTTATGCAAAATCTCTAATCTCTTAAACTGGGGGAAACTGTAAACTCCTTTAAGCAAGCAGGTCCTGTAGATGTGAGAAGAAATAGGAGACTTTTCCTATCTGTCATTGCTCAGGACTCATACAGCACATGCCACTGCTGAATGCTAGGAGAGTGAGTCAGGCAGTGGCTGAAATTTTCTGAACGTGTCACAGTATATTTAAGGTTTCCTAGACATGCTCTGGTTATTTTGGGCAGAGATTTTCTATACAAGAATTTTGAAGACTTTGGGGATTTTTTCCAGGCCGTAGCAGGTCATATCCCACCAACCAAGAACCATATATTTGGAATTCTTCAAAATGTTGCAAACCAGCTCCATGTGCATCAAACCATCTGCAGATGTGCAATATGGTTTGTTCTGTGCTTGCCCAGGAGATTCAACATGTCCTAAAAATGCTGGGTTTACTGTGCATGTGCAGAAGATATATGTGCATAGATTTCCAGACCAGATGTACTGAGATACTGTGCACTGACAGCAAAAAAGGTCATATGGGAAATTTTCACTCTGCAGAGCTTTGATCTGAAGGATATTGTAGCCTTTGGTATTTCAAGCACGATCCCTCCATGTCTTTTTCTCTAGGCATTCTATGAAATATCAGTAGTCACCAGTGAGGTCCTAAAATGAGTGGAGCTGCCTAACATCCATAGTATCAATTTTTGGTATCAAGTGTCAAAGGCACAGAGGTTCAGATTCATGGTGTTTCTACTTCTGGTCCATGTACATTACCAAAAATACCTTACTGGGCGTTATGCCCCACTGTCCTTTCCAGATCACAGAGAAATGAGTATTGCTTCCTGGAAACATGTTCCCTTGGGAGAACCAAGAGACCAAGAAGTTTGGAAGAGACTTTAGGAGTGTCAGTCCAACCTACTGCCCAAAGAATGGTCATCCTGGCCAAACTGCTCAATTTGGTCTTGAAAATCTCTAGAGTGAACAGCTTCTATTCCAATGCACAACTGCTGTTGTGGAGAAAAAAAAATTCTCTTTATGCCAGGTCACAGTCTCTCTATTTAATTTTTTGGCTGTTGTCTCATACCCTCCTGCTCTGCACCTCAGTAAGGAGCCCACCTTCACCTTCTTGGTCACACCTTCTTTAGTACTTGCAGGATGCTGTGTATTCCTCCTGAAGCCATTGCTGCTCCAGACTGTGCACAAAGTGCTCCAGCTCAACTCCATCCTGGTCTCCCACCATTAAATTCACTCCAGTTCACTGACTGGTTGTGAACTTGGGGACTCCAGACTGCACACAGTTTTCCAGAGCTGTTAATGAACAAGAAGTAAGAGTGGTGTTCCCTTCCTGGGACCTGGGTATGATCCTGCTGATACAGTCCAAGAGGCTGCTGTTTTCCTTGCTGCCAGGACACACCCTGGTTCATGCTCAGCTGTCTGTCATCAGGGCACAATTAAGGCTGGCTGTTCCCTGAGGGATGGAAGGCCTGAATTTGTGCTCAATGCCAGGGCTTTCAGGGCAGGGCCTCTCCAGCTAGGGTCCATCCCACACTGTGGGAGTGAGGTGAGCAGGGCAGGCCTGGAGATGGTCCCCAGCCTCAGGGACAGCCTGGATCAAGGTGGGAAATCAGTCAGGGCTTAACTGACTTGTCCATCACATCAGGTTCAGGAGGCCATGGACAGGCACAGGCAAGACCACAACGCCGTCCTGGACAAGTCAGCCTGTGGCCGAGAGAAAGAGACCCTCGACAGAGGGCGGCTCCCAAGAGTCAGGGGGTGGGAAGTTCTGCTGTGTCCAGCTCCTCTTCCACTTGAAGCTCTGCTCAGCCAGCTGGCCTCGAATGCAGCCACCTCTGGCACCCAGACCCTGCGAGGTCTGGGGAGTGCATCCAGGATGCTGACAGCTCTGCAGAGCACCCAGAGCCTTTACAGCAGAGCTTCTCCCCAGTCAGTCTCAGCCTGTACAATTGAGTACATCTTTCCATCCCATGTGCAGATGTATGGATTTGTCCCTGTTGAATTTCATAGGGTGTCTGCTGTTGCATTACTCCAGTTTGGATAGGTGCGTCTGCTCCTAGATGGTGACTCAGTGATCCATGTAGCACTTTGCTGTCATCCACAGATTGAATGAGTGTGAATTTCCTTCCTTCCAGACCAACAGCAAAGATATCACACTTAGGCAATAGCGGTATAGACCCCCAAGGAACTTCATTTGTAACCAACCTCGAAGTGTGAACCATCAGCTCCATGAACTCACTGATATTCAGTGGACTACCTTTCCATACAGACCACAACATCCCAACTTGGATACAATGGTGCTGCTGGGGACTGTATCTAGAGTCTTTTTGAAGTCTGGTTAGTGACATCTAACTGTTCTCATTGGCTACAGAGCTAGTTATTTTATCACAGCAGACAATCATCTGAAGTCTCATGTTAATAAACCTGGATCACACAGCAACTGTACTTCATTCCTACTTACTTTGGACACTTGAAAAAAGATTTAACTAAAGGCTCTGTAGCCAGTTTTGGCCATGTCATGTGTATTTTCTTCCTCTAATATTTTCTTCAGAAAAAATAAGGTAAAGGAGGGATATAAGGGAAAAGAAGGACAGGAAGAGATAACAAGGGAACATCTTGTGATAAGCTTGTTAAACTTCTAAATTTAATAAAGATTACAACAACATGGCTTTATGGATCCTATGCTCTTGCGTTCATAATTCAGAGATCAAATGGGAATATTCTTCTTATTTCAAAAGGGTAGTTTCATCACTTGCTATTTTATATGCTCAAGTTTTGAATTTCATTTTAAAGACTTTGAAAAATATTCCTTCTTCAGCCTGAATGGCTGTCCTGGGTTGTGGGGATGTAGTAAAACAATGTATTCTCCCCCACCTGCATCAGCCCTGATGAGCTGTTAATGACAGGTCGTTTGCAACACCTGCCCGGTGCATGTTCGGCCCCTGGGACTGCAGGCTGGGGTTAGATAAGATAAGG